>PVIH01001872.1:26228-89846 GCA_004025045.1 Sigmodon hispidus
AGAGAGAGAGAGAGAGAGAGAGAGAGAGAGAGAGAGAGAGAGAGAGAGAGAGAGAGAGGGAGAGGGAGAGGGAGAAGGAGGAGGAGGAGAGAAGGGAAGAGGAAAGAGAAAAAAGAAAAAACATGTCCAAAACACCAAAAAGTGGAGAAATGTTTATTATCTGCAGCTAGGAGAGCACAGGGATACTTTTCAAAGTGATGCTGTCTGAACAAAAGGAGGATGAGGGAACCTTTAGAGGGGCTAGTTTAATAGTGGCTGTCTGTACACAGGCTGCCTATGCAGACAGTGTGGCTTTTCTCAAATACCTGTTCCTCAGACAGCCTAGAATTATAACTCATGCTAGGCAGGGAGTGCCGGGAGTGCCTATGTTACCAGACTTAAAGAAAACTTAGGAGGTATCATCAGTCTCTAGAGAACTGTCCCTGGCAGCTTTTTTTACTCTGCTGTTACAGCTTATTGAAAGAGGAATTTCATGTATCCTTTGCGATATAACTAAGGAGTCTCTTAGTAACTTACATATAGTTTCTTCTAGACTGGATCTCTCACACCTTTCTTTTTTGGTGATTTTTCTTTGTATCCTTTCATTGAAATAAATGACATTTGGCATTATGACTATATGTTGAATCCCCAGTCCTGTGAGTTCTCTTAGTGACTTCCAAACATGAGGATAGTCATAGGGACCCATGGGGATATCTTGGTGGGTTTTGCTATGAAGGCATCTAGGGTGTTCCAGTAGTTTTGTACACTCTATTGGTATTCTTGTTTCTACTTTGTGGGGAGATTTTAGTATTTTAAAACAGGGTCTCTCCCAGAATTTCCTCAGGTTTGCAGAAAGATTTCTGTGTTCTCAGTGCTGGGATTGTCATGAGCCTTTGTTGACATGTCTGATGAGCAGGGCTACAGACATTGTTCTGTTTATTAAAAAGCAAAGTAAGGGAAATTGAGTCAGTCTGCTTTTAAAAAATGAATGTTTTATTTTTTAATTTTATTTTTTAGAATGGTAAAATACATACTTTATTAATCTTTATAAGGGTGTCAATTCATCTTACACACAGTTCACATATATTTTGTTCACAGGGTCTTGGATGGAGTTTTCTTTTTTCTTTATATATTTTTTATTTTACATCATACACTCCATCAAACTCAGGCTAGGCTCACAACCAAAAATATAAGAATGTTTTATTTTTTAAAGGTATTGTAAAAGCTAGGTGTGGTGTGTAATTATTTATCTCAACACTCAAGAGGCCGAGGCAGGAAGATTGTGAAATTGAGAGCAGCTTGGGTTACATAATAAGTTCTATATAGTGAGCCTTTATCTCAGAAAAGAAAAAGAGGAAAGAAAGATTGAAGAGATGGAGGAAGAGAGGGTGGGAGAAGGCTGCAACTGTAGCTCAGGAGTTCAAGGCTACCTAGAGAGTATGGGGCTAGCCAGGATACATGAGACCAAGACCTTGTCCCCTAAAAAGAAACAAAGAAAGAATCATATCATTGCTAAATCACTTTTCCATTTTATTGTTCCATTGCCTCATCTCTCAAAATGGTGTGAAATAAGTCAAGAGACACTGTGTAGGATAGATCTAGGCATTTGTTCTGGGGAAGGGGAGAGGGGGCAAGGAGGAATAGCCCCAGACAGGTTTTTTTCCCTTTTTATTTTGTTGAGTATAAATTTACATGTGGTTATAACAAATGAGAGACATTTCATATACTGTAAAGAAAAAAATGAATAGAAAGTACAGAAATAAATTGTTGTATCCCTGGCACACATTTTCACTGTTATTAAGATTTTGTGCTTATTTATTACGATTGGTGGGAACAGTGGGTTATATGTTCTATGGGCTATGGATTGTTTTTACTTTGTTGTATTTGGAACCTTGCACATGCTAGGCAGGTACTGTGATACTGAGTCACTCATCTTCTAGCCCCATTCTGTGGGATTTGACAAGTATATAACATGTGCTCAGTGTAGCATTGTGGTGTTCTGAAATTCTCTTGGCTCCATACTCAGTCATCTCAAATCCCTGGCAGCCACTGATATTCATTTTTTTGTCTTTTTTATAATGTCATGTTGTTGAAATTCTGTTGAAAACAGCATGCAGCTTTTTCATATTGACTTCTTTTACTTAGCAATATGTGTCTATTCCTATATTTTTATGACTTGAGAGCTATCTCATTTCTATTCAGAGCTGTTGTCTGGTTGTACCACATAAGCATTTTATATCCTATGGAAGGGTATTTTTCTTCTGAATTTTGGTGGTTATTAATATGGCCATAATAAATACTCATGTGCAGATTTAGTTGAGGTTGTTATGGTGAATGCTATAGAAGACAAGATTTGGATTGCATTATAAGCAGATGATTTATTTTGTAAGGACATTCTATCTTCCAACATGTATCATTCTTTTTTTCTAAACAGCTCTGATGCTATCTTTTGCTTGGTGTTCTTGTCAGCATTTGGAGTGGTCAGTGTTCTTACTTAGTCACTCTAATAGGAGTGCAATGGTTATCACATTTTTGTTGTCATTTGAAATTTCCCAATGACACATAATGCTGAGTATCTTGTCATATGCTTCGCTTCCAGCTGTCCTCTCTAGTGAGCTGTCTGATCTGTTATTTTACCTATTTTAAAACTGAGTTGTTTTCTTGTTGCTGTGTTTTAAGAACTCTTTCTATGATGTTAGGTGCCAACCCAGTGTCAGATACATGTTTTAAGATGTTCCAGGTATCTGTCTATCTTTTTATTTTTTTTAATGGGCCTTTGGTATAGTCTTTGATTTAATGAAATTTTGCATATCCATATTTTCAGTGAATCATGCTTTTGAAGCATTAAAAATTCTTGCCAATTTAAAGTCATGGAGATTATCTGCTCTCTCTTCTTGCTTTGTAACAACTCAAGGTGATCTTAAACTTGTCTCTTGCTGCTTTAGTCCCTTGAGTACTGTCATATGTGTGTATCATCATATTTGCCCTGATTTCCCCTAATATTATCTTCCAAGAGTTTTAAATAGTGTCTCCTCTGTTTGACCAGAGAAATGCACCCACAAAATCTCAACAATATCATTACTTAAACAAGACTGACATCAGTTGACATGCCCATGTGGAGGGTGAAATTTTTAAAAATAAAAATATGTAGTATTTTTTGTTAGCATGCAATAATATACTATTTCAGTGTAACATTTTTAGTTTTCCATCATCCTCCTGCTGCTACTCTTCCTCCTCCAATACCCCCATTTCTGCTTCCATAATACATATTATACCATCCTTTCTTGTTCTCTCCCACTCCCTCTAGACCTCCTGTTCTCTCCAAGACCTTTTCCACTTCTTTGTCCTACAAAAATCCATATACACATATGTTTAGTGCAGATTCTGAATGAGAGGAGGATGTGGTATTTTTTTTCTGACTTGATCATTTCTAATTCTGAAAATGTCATGACTTCATTTTTCTTTAGTGATAAATGAAATTCAATTGTTTTTATGCATCTCATTTTTTGTATCTGTTCATCTGTTGGTGGTCATCTAGCATGGTTCCATATATGGCTAAAATAGTGTATAATAAACAAGGATGCACAGTTATTTCTGCAGTATGCCAACTAAAAGTCATTTGAGTGTATACATAGGAGCTATGTAGCTAGTTAATTAGGTAATTCTTTTATTTTGCAAAATCCCTATTTATTATCATTTAAAATGTTTTTCTGGTTCATTCTCTTTATTCCATCACTTTGTATTCTGAGTACACATGTGCTACACATTTGTCTAGCTGGTCTCAGATGTTTTATTTTATGTTGTTTACTCCCTTTGTTTTGATGCATATTTAACCTCAGTGATTTTTTTTCTCCTGTATTGTCAGGGCTCTTACTCAGGCCTGGTACATGCTAGGTGGGTGGTGTGCTTTTGAGCAATATTTCTAAGCCCATACTTATTCTTTTCTCAACGTTGTTTATACTGGTGGTGAGCCCAATAAAGCATGTTTCATTTCTGTTACTCTGTTTTAGATTTTTGGCATTTCCTTTGGATCCATGCTTCAGTTTTATCTATCTTCTAATATCACACATCTGTTGCTGTGTGTTGTTCTTTTTCCATTTAGAGCTATTTTCTTTTTACCATAATTGCTTACAAACTAATGTCTCTTCACTCTACTGCCTCTGCCTTCTCTTCATTAGTTTCTGATGCTTGTTCTCTTGCCTCAGATTTTTTGGCGTGCCTTTTTTTCTGTTTAAAAGGCAGAGATGATGTTTGGATAAAGAAACTGAAGTAAGTGCTTAGTGTGAGCTTTCAATCTTGTTTGGCTAGGACTTAAGTTGGTATTAGTGTGCTGTTGCTATAATTCGTTTGCAGCCCTTGCTTTGTCTTTGTATTTTCTTAGCAATTTATTTTTAAATTGGGTAGCTATTCTTTTGTGATAGTGGTGATCCCCTGGATTGATCACCTTTTCCTCCCAGTGTCTGTTGTCATGAGTTCCAATTCTCTCCATTTACTTATAATCTCTTTTTTACAGTGAAATGTATCCCCCTGACTTTTAATTATCTGTTAGATTTGAGCAGGTTTTCCAACTCATTCAGCGTTTTTCTTTGATCTGAAAATCAGTTTTATGACTCTCAAGTTTTCTTCATGCTAAACTAGAAAGAGAAAGCCTTTAGTCTTTAATCTCTCACTTTCACATTCCCTCTCTGTAAAATAAAGTAAAACAGAAATAATGAAAGTAATAGAAATAGAATATTTTCAGGTGTATTTTCTTAGCTGTAGAATCTTACTGATTTTATCATTCCTGACTTTGAAAAGTGACCATGCCCACTTGTGACATTTGTTGCCTTCTTTCTACAGGCAGACCTCCAAGTGGACAAGGAAAGGCACAATTTCTTTGAGTCCTCTCTTGATTATGTCTATCAAATCCAGGAAGTTCAAGAGTCCAAGAAGTTCAATATTGTGGAGCCAGTAAGTTCTATCTGTTGGTGAATATTCTAAAAAAAATTCCAAATCCTCAAGTGAATATGGATAACTTTGGTTATAAAATTGGATCTTGAAGATTAAAATGTGACTCCATGCTCAATAATGTATGTCAAGAATGTCAACATATAATCTTATATTTTCCTTGCTCTTTTAGCACTTTTGTTCACTCTCTTCCTTACTACATTTACACCATTTTGTTCTCTGTTTATGACCATTTTCTTTCTTCATATTCCTTTTTTCCCATGATTCAATCTCTCTGTCACAGTTTTTTTTTTCCTCTAAAAGTAGTATTTTATTAATTCTTAGAGAATTTTGTACAATGGTTCTTGGTCATATTTACACCCACTCTATTGTGGAAATATTCACTTGCAATATATCATATAAAAGATTAATTTTTATTACAGGGTTATATAAGCACTTACTTATACAAATTGAACCTTAAGACAATACTTGGAGATGGAACTGTCCCATCCCATGCTGCTGCTCCACTCTCCAAAAGAGCAGGAACAAACAAAAAGGGAATTTAGCAGCCACCCTCACCCCCCCAATCTATTCTTGCCATGCCCTGTTGGGGTCCTGTTTCTCAGGAGCTACTAAAGCTTTGCTAAATAGTGCCTGATTCCCACTACACCACTCTTCCCTTAACTCCTCCCTTACTCCATCCCTTTTTAAAGAAAAGATTATCTTGCATTAGCTGCCCTGGCTCTTAATAATATCATGCCCTATTTTCTGTGATGTCCTAGAGCCTTAAGACTGGGGCTTGTGTTCTAAATGGAGGCAGAGACTCTACTGTTATTTTTATTCTACATTTTGATCAGCTGTGGCTTTCTATAATAGTCTTTATCTACTGAAAAAAAAGTTATTCGTTGATGGGTGAGAACCAAGCTTATCTTTGGATATAAGTATGAGTATTCAGAATACATTTACAGATTTTACTGGTTTAGTGGCAGGAGCAAATTTTCTAGGTACCATGTTCTCATCAGCCACAGGTAACTGGCTAAACTAATAGTGCAAATATAATCCCTTCCTATGAGGTGGACCTTAAAATCCAATGAGGTGACTGTTGGTTACTGATGTAAGTGCCACTAGTGTACCCTTCAGGACATCTTTCCATGCTGGCCATTGTTTTTATTCATTGGCATTATAGCTGGATAGGCCTTGATTGCTTTCTTTCCTTGGTAGCTCACATGGCTACTTCTGAAACTATGATGACTAATCCTCAGTGAGTAATCTTTCAGGTAAGATCCAGATAAATTATTCTAAATCCTGTGTCTGAAATGTGTGCTGTCTTCAGCAATCAAGTCTTATTTTCTAATTTGAACAGTACCAAAGGCAATGCCAATGACCTGTATTGCTTTGGGATGGTCTCTTGGACTCTCCTAACCAACAACTTAAAAGTAGGTTTCATTTGCCTGCTGGCACTGTTTTGTTGTTCTTTGTTTGTTAGGTAGTTCATTTTTTGGGGGGGAGAACCTTGTTACCTGAATTGATGTAGCTTCAACTAAATAATTCATTTCTTTTTGTGTCATGCACACATACACAATAACTTTAAGGAGCTGTTAAAATATGATTCAACAACTTTAAAAAAACATCTTTAGTGTAGTCGATGTTTCTGTCCCATCAGAAACTTTTAAATAACTAGCAGCTGCTCCCCAAATAATTGGCTTAGAGGCTTAATATTATAGTAACTGCTGAGCCAGTAGCTCAAGCATATTATTTTCTAGCTCTTACACTTAAACTAACTCATCATCTTTATCTATGCTTAGCCATGGGGATTAACATCTTTGCTCAGTGCACCATTCTCATCTTGCTTCCTCTTCTTCTGGCTGCAGTCTGTCTTTCCTCTTCCACAAATTCTCCTAGTCTGATCACCTTGCCTCTACTTTCTGCCTGACTACTGGCCAATGAACATTTTATTAAAGCAAAACAATGACATCTGTACAGCATAAGAAAGCATTATCCTATTGTGATGGAAATGCTCTCTATATGATATAAATAAAGTAACTGGTTTGGCCTATGTAGAGCACCATAGAAGTGGGTGGAGAATCAGAGGACAGGCAGGTAGAAGGAGGGTGGAGTTAGTCAGTCTCCATCCGACCCCTGAAGAAGAAGCATGTAGGAATCCAGGTGAGCCGTGGGCTGGGCCACGTGGTAGACAGATTAATAGAAAAGGGTTGAATTAAGATGAAAGAGCTAGCTATTAATGTGCTTAAGACATGGGCCAAACAGTAAAAAATTAATATAAGTGTCTGATTCATTTCTTTGGGGGACAAAAGTCGCCGTGGGCCAGGTTGCAAACCTTCGGGCCCAAAAGGGCCCCCCAAAACTTTCTACAACACCCTATATTTCCCTTTTTTTCTTTTTAAAACAAGAACCCCAAATCTAATCTTCTTTCTGTTGCCTTCTTTTTCCTGACCATTATCCATAACAACTTGTAAGCAACACTCTAAACAAAGCAAACATCCATTTGGGAGGGTGATGTGGGCATAGTTCTCTAGACTAACTGTTCCTGCTTACTGGGGGTGCTGGTGATCTTTGGAGGATGCTGAGAAAGTTCAAGATTATGGTCAAGTCCTATCTGGAGAATTCTGTGAGGTTGAATCATCTCAGTCAGTCTCCTTGAAGCTGTCCTGGATGCAGAACTCAATGGAAACCACAACAGAGGTGCTCTGAAATGTTGGATCATCTGGACTATATGTTCCCATTGGAGATTTCTCAGGAGGTTTTCCTTGATCAAACCTTATTTTCTTTAATCCAGAAGGAATTCACAGCCTTTTATTTTCTGTGAGAATAAAAACAAAATCTCTCCTCCAAAGTGACATATTTTTTGACTTAAATTTTGAAGTCAATGCATTTCCAAAATATATAGATGAAATTAATCCAGCCACATTTATGATCAAATGTCTTCCTTCCCCTTCCTTTTGTGTTGCCATTTTTCTTTCCTCCTTAAGTAAGTCTCACCTTCTCATATTTCCTCTTAGAGCAACTGTGTCCTACAATTTCCTTGTCTAGTGCTCCTGCCCAAACTCCCCTGCCATGTTCTCCTTTAACTCTTCTAGTATTTTCAGTTACTCCAGATTATGTACTCACTTCTGAAGATTTGAGGTTAGGGTCTGAGGTACCCCACTCAATATAATATTTTCCATTTTCATCCATTTATAAGCGATGTTTGTGATATCATTTTTGTATACCTGAATAATATTTCATCATGTATATCATGTTTTCACTCTCTATTATTCAGTTTAGGGACATTGAGATTATTTTTATTTCTTAGCTATTGTGAAGAGAACAGTGCTGATCATTGTAATGCATGATAAAGAAGCCTTTGGGTATATTGTAAGGAGTGGTAAGTAGGTCATAGCTTTTTTTAATTTTTGTTTTTGAGATTAGGGTTTCTCTGTATATTTAGAGCCTGTCCTTGAACTCACTCCATAGACCAGGCTGGCCTTGAACTCACAGAGATCTGCCAGCTTCTGCCTCCAGACTGCTGGGTTTAAAGGTGTGTACTATTACCACCTGGCTACTTTTCACTTTTTGAGAATCCTCCATATAGATTTTTGAGAGTGGCTGTACCAGTTTGCAATCCAAACAGTGTATAAGGATTTCTATTTCCCCACATTCTCACCAGCCTTTGTTGTGGATGTTTTCTGGATCTTGGTCATTGTGACAGGGTGAGATGAAATCTCAATGTTATTTTAATTTGTATGTCCCTAACTGCTAAAGATAATGACCACATTTGGTGAGTTTTTTTTTTTTTTACCATTTTTATTTCTGCTTTTGAGCACTCTCTGTTCAGTTCTATAGCCCCCCTTTTTTAAAAAAAATAAATGGTTGTTTTCTTGACATTTTAATTTTTAAAATATATTTTATGGATAATTGTTTCTCTTTGGGTATCTTCCCCACTGAATAGATTTATTCCTTAGCCATGCACGAGGCTTATAGTTTTATGATGTTCCACTTGTCAACTGTTGGCCTGAATCCTAGGCAAATTGAGTCCTCTTAAGAAAGTCCTTTCCTACACTCAAATCTTGTAGAATATTGTCCGTTTTCTTCTAGCAGTTTCAGTCTTTACATTAAACTGTTCAATTCCTTTGGAGTCAATTTTGTGCAGGTTGATAGACATAGGCCTAATTTTATTCTTCTACATGTAGACGTCCAGTTTTTGCAGTACTATGTTCTAAAGATACCATCTGTTCTGCAAAGATTTTTGGCATTTTTTTCACAGATATGGCTGTAGTTGCATTTATGTTGAAATTTTCTGTTTTGATCCATTGGTCTTCAAGTCTGGTTTTATAAAACTATCATGCTATTTTTACTACTGTAGTTCTATAGTAAATCTTAAGATCTAACCAGTATTTTTTCTTTTCTTTTTTTTTTCTTTCTTTCTTTCTTTCTTTCTTTCATAGTGCTACCCTTTTTGGGGGCCATTTTATTTCAAACCACCATACAACATCAAACATTTCTTTTTTTAATAAACTAGATTTTTATTATGAATAAAGTCATATTTTTTATCTGTGTATATCCTTGTTCAAGCTCCCTTCCCCCTCCCATGCCTTCCAGTCACTCTCTCTTCTCCTCATCTCTTTATCTCCTCCCCAGCAAGGGCAGGATGTCCCAAGGTCCCAATAAGGCTTAGTTCAGCATGCACTCCTGGCAGATCCCACTTTACTCACTCCAACATCAAAACTGGGTCAAGAGTTCCTCTGGAGGGAATGGGATCCAAGGTGCCTGTCCAGGGTCTTTCAGATCCCAAGTTCTTCAGTGGTTGTGGTTTGCAGCTTGGAGATGCTTTTCTTTTTGCTTTTTTGTTTAGAGTCTTCTAATGAATGAGTACATCCTCTGCTTATCTTTCTGGGTTTGTGATACCTCGCTCAGGAGGATATTCTCCAAATCCATCCGTTTGCCTGCGACTTTTAGGATATTATTTTTTTAAACTGATGAGTAGCCATTCTTACAGATTTAAGGTGGTATCTCAAAGTTGTTTTGATTTGCATTTCTCTGATGGCTAAAGATGTTGAGCACTTTTTCAAGTGCCTTTCAGCCATTTGTAATTCTTCTGCTGAGAATTCCCTTTTTAGTTCTGAACCCCATTTTTCAATTGGGTTATTCAAGGTTTTGGGCTCTAGTTACTTGAGTTCTCTATATTTTAGAGATCAGTCCTCTATCACTTGTAGGGCTGGTAAAAATATTTTCCCATTCTGTAGGCTGTTGTTTTGTCCTATTGACTGTGTCCTTGGCTTTATAGAAGCTTCTCAGTTTTAAGAGGTCCCACTTATTGATTGTTGTTCTTAGTGTCTGTGCTACTGGTATTATATTTAGGAAATGGTCACCTGTGCCAATTCGTTGGAGGGTATTTCCCACTTTCTTTCTATCAAGTTCAGTGTGGCTGGGTTTATGTTGAGGTCTTTGATCCACTTGGATTTGAGTTTTGTGCAGGTTGACAGGCTTGGATGTATTTGCATTTTTCTACACACTACCATTGAGCGATGACAACATCATTTGTTAAAAATACTATCTTTTTTCCATTGAATGTTTTGGGCTTCTTTGTCAAAGATCAGGTGATGATAGGTTTTTGAGTTAATGTCTGGATCCTCAATTCTATTCCATTGATCCACAAGTCTGTTTTTATGCCAGTACCGGGCTGTTTTTATTACTGTAGCTCTATAGTATAACTTGAAGTCAGGAACAGTGATGCCTTCTGAGTTTCTTTTGTTGAGCAAAATTTTTTTGGCAATCCTGGTTTTCCTATTACTCCAAATGAAGTTGAGTATTGTTATTTCAAGGTCCGTAAAATATTGTGTTGTGATTTTGATGTAAAGTGCATTGAATCTGTAGATTGCCATTGGTAGAATTGCCATTTTTACTATGTTGATCCTACCTATCCAGGAACATGTGAGATCTTTCCATTTTCTTATATCCTCTTCAATTTCTTTCTTCAGTGATTTAAAATTTTTGTCAAATAGATGTTTCTTCTTTGGTTATAGTTACACCAAGGTATTTAATGTTATTTGCAGCTATTATAAAGGATAATGTTTCTCTTATTTCTTTTTCAGCTCTTCTATCTTTAGTGTATAGGAGTGCTACTGATTTCTTTGAGCTAATCTGCTACATTGCTGAAGGTGTTTATCAGTTGTAGAAGTTCCCTGGTAGAATTTTGTGGATCACTTATGTATACAATCATATCATCTGCAAATAGAGATAGTTTCCCTTCTTCTTTTCCAATTTGTATCTCCTTTCATTCTCTTATTGCTTTAGCTAAAACTTTGAGAACTATATTGAATAGATAAGGGGAGAGAGGACAGCCTTGTTTAGTTCCTGATTTCAGTGGGATTGCTTTGAGTTTTTCTCCATTAAGTTTGATGCTGGCTGTCGGCTTCTTGTAGATCGCCTTTATTATATTGAGATATTTTTTTTCTGTATTCTTGATCTCTCCGGGGCTTTTAACATAAAGGAGTGTCATAGTGGATGATATTTTTTATATATTGTTGTATATGGTTTGCCAAAATTTTGTTGAGAATTTTTGCATCAATATTCATGAGGGAAAATGGTCTATAATTCTCCTTTGTTGTGTCTTTGAGTGGCTTGGGTATTAGGGTAATTGTGGCCTCATAAAAGGAATTTGGCAATATTCCTTCAGTTTTTACTGTGTGAAATAGTTTGAGAAGTAGTGGTAATAATTCTTCTTTGAAAGTCTGGTAGATTTCTGCACTGAAACCATCTGGTCTTGGACTTTTTTTTACTTGGGAGTCTTTTAATGACAGCTTCAAATTCCTTTAGTGTTATAGGTCTATTTAGGTAATTAATCTGGTCTTCATTTAATTTTGGTAAATGGTACCTGTCCAAAAAGCTGTCCATTTCATCTAGGCTTCCAGTTTTGTGGAATATAGATTTTCAAAATACGACCTCATAATTCTCTGGATTTACTGTGGTCTGTTGTTATGTCCTCCTTTTCATCTGATTTTGTTGATTTGGATACTCTCTCTCTGCTTTTTGTTTAGTTTGGATAAGGGTTTATCTAGCTTGTTGACTTTCTAAAAGAACCAACTGATTCATTGATTCTTTTTTGTTTGAATTGTATTGATTGTTTGAATTTTACTGTTCTCTTTTGTTTGAATTTTATTGATTTCAGCTCTAAGTTTTTTATTTCCTGTCATCTACTCCTCCTTCGTGAGTTTGCTTCTAATTGTTCTAAGGCTTTCAGCTGAGCTGTTAGTTCTCTAGTCTGGGATTTCTCTAGGCTTTTCATGTAGGCATCTAGTGCTATGAATTTTCCTGTTAAGACTCCTTTTCTTGTGTCCCATAAGTTTGGGTATGTTGTGGATTCATTTTTGTTAAATTCTAGGAAGACTTTGATTTCTTTCTTAATTTCTTCCTTGACCCAGAGGTAATTCAGTTGAGTGTTTAGTTTCCATGGGGTGGTAGGCTTTCTGTGATTTTTGATGTTGTTGAATTCTAATTTTAGGCCCTGGTGGTCCAATATGATACAAGGGATTATTTGCTTTATGACCAATTGTGTGGTCAATTTTAGAGAAAGTTCCATGTGGTGCTAAGAAATTTGCATTTGGGTGGAAGCTTCTGTAAATATCTATTAAATATGTTTGCATCATAACCTCTGTTAGACTCCTTATTTCTCTGTTGAGATTCTGTCTGTTTGACCTATCTAAGGGCTAATGGGGGGTATTGAAGTCTTCCACTATTAGGGTATTAGAATTGATATGGCATTTGAACTTTAGTGGTGTTTCTTTTACAAAGATAGGTGTCCTTTTATTAGGGTCATAAACATTCAAGATTGAAATCTCCTCTTTACCAACTTTCCTGCTAGGAATAATTCATGTCCATCCTGGTCCCTTTTAATTGATTTTAGTTCAAAGTCTACTTGGTTAACTATTAGGATAGCAACACCAGCTTGTTTCTTAGGTCCATTTTATTGGAAAATCTTTCCCAACCCTTTACTCTGAGCCTGTGTCTGTCTTTGTGGTTGAGGTGTGTTTTTTGTATGCAACAGAAGGATGGCTTCTGTTTTTGTATCCATCTTGTTAGTGTGTGTCTTTTTATAGGTGAGTTGAGTCCATTGTTATTTAGGGACATTAGTGACCACTGATTGATATTTCCTGCCATTTTTTGGTGGTAACTTGTTTTGTATTGCCTTTCTCTGGAGTATTCTTCTGTGGAATTATTGATTGTTTGTGGTTTCATGGGTGTATCTGGGGTCCTTAGGTTGGAGTTTTCCATCTAATACTCTCTGTAGCACTAGATTGGTAGATAGATATTGTTTCAGTCTAACTTTGTCATGAAATATATTGTTTACTCCATCTCTGATGATTGATAATTTTGCATCGTATAGTATTCTAGTTTGGCAGCCATGCTCTTTTAGTGTCTGTATAACTTCTGACTAAGCCCTTCTAGCTTTCATTGTTTCCAATGAATAGTCAGGTATTATTCTGATGAGTCTGCCTCTATAGGTAAGTTGGCTCTTTTCTTTTGCAGCTCTTAAAATTTTTCTTTGTTCTGTATGTATTGTCGCTTGATTATTATGTGGCCAGCAGACTTTTTTGGGGGGTCTTACCTATTTGTTGTTTAGTAAGCTTCTTGTATCTTTATAGGCATTTCCTTCATTAAGTTAGGAAAATTTTCTTCTATGATTTTATTGAATACATTTCTGTGCCTTTGAACTGGTATTCTTCTCCTTCTTCTATTCCTATTATTCTCAGGTTACGTCTTTTCATGGTGTCCCAGATTTCCTGCACATTTTGTGTTATGGCTTTTTTGGTTTTAGTATTTTCTTTGACTGATGTATCTGTTTCCGCTACTGAGTCTTTCACTTCAGAGATTCTTCCATGTCTTGGATTCTGTTGGTTATGCTTGTATCTGTAGTTCCAGCTCTTTTCTTCAGATTTTCTATTTCCACATTTGCCTCATTTTTTGCCTTTTTTATTGCTTCTATTTCAGTTTTTAGTTCCTGGAATGTTTCTTTCATTTTTTGGTTTACCTTTTCTTGATTTTCCTTCAAGGATTTGTTCATCTCTTCCAGTTTTTTGTATTTTCTTCTCTTTCTTTAAGGGAATTTTTTATATCTTCTTTTAAGGCTTCAATAATCTACATAAAGGTATTTTTGCTGTTGTTTCCTTCTGTTTCCTCTTCATTGCTCTGTTCAGGTCTTGTAGTTGTAGAATCACCAGTTTCTTCTGGTGTTGCCTTGTTATTCTTTATATTGTTATATGTATTTTTGCACTGGCATCTGCTCATGGCTTCAGTGGTTCACAATTAGTCAGCTCCTAGTCAGTTGTGGCAAGAGGGCTTGTGTGTCTCCTGTCTCCTCTGAGCAAGGGGTTTGCTCAATCTCTGACTCTGCTTTGGACAGGGGGTCTGAATTGCAAAGCCTCAGTCCTTCTCTGAATACACAGTTTGCCCTGGATACGGGACCAGGCCGTGTAAGGTCCCCTGTTTTAGGTGCAGTTGGCGGATCCTCTCACAGCCAAAGCCTAGCTCCTGTCTGTTAGGGAGAGTCAGAGATCACAACCTAGGGCTTGACCCTGGTCCCGGAGAGGGACTCTGGACGAGTGGTCCAGGTGCTGGAATCTGCTCACCTCTGACTCTGCTCTGAACGGGAGTCTGAATTTCAAAGCCCTAGTCCTTCTCTGATCTCTTTTCTTTCTTTTTATTCATTATTTGTGCATTTTATATCATGCATCTCCATCCCATTCATTTCCTTTCCCTTCATATCTGCCCTGCCCTCTGCCCTTGTTACCTCCCTCCAAATAAAATAAAATTAAAGAGAAAAAAATCAATCTTGTTATGGAAGCTGTAGTGTGACACAGTGAGTCATGAAGTAAACCCTTTTATCCATATATTCTTACTTCCAAGTGTTCATTGCAAAGAATAGTTGGTCTAGTTCAAGGCTTTCGGTTTCTGTTACAATTTCAATAATGGACCCTCACTTGGACTCCTTTTGACTTTCCTGTTGTTGTCCTGTGTCATGGACATTCTGCAGTTTTGGATCTGCAGGACTGTTCCTTTTCCATGTTCCAGCAGATCACATATGGGATGGATGTTGGGGTGGGTCAACACTTAACCCTGGTTCTGGGCCTGTGTAGTTACAGGGTAGGGTCGGACAGCTTTTCAGCTTTCTCTTATCCTCAATACTGTGTGGAACTCTCCTGCATTGCTCTCCTGGTTCACCCCTTGAAGCAATGAGCAAGGGATGGGGTCAGCTCTCCTGCTTTCATGTTTTTGGGGTCAGTTCTCCCACACTTACACACAGGACAAGCCCTACAGTGTTGCCCAGGTATTGCATAGGGCCTGCTCTCCCCAGTCCTGAAGCTGATGGGGGGCAGGAACAACTTTCCTGCTCTTATGACCTCAGGGCTAATTCTCCCACATGCCTCAGGCATTGCTGGGTGTAGAGGATGTGGGCATCTGTCCTCCACTCATGCCTCCACATGACAAATGACTAGTAGGGACAGTTCTCCCAGGCTCACAACATCAGTGCTGGGTCACCCACACCTGTTGGCCACCAGCTGCAACACTTACCGTGCACCTCACATGGGCAACACACTAGAGCCAACCCTGATTGTGGAGGTGTGTATGTGTGTAAGCCAGCCTCCAAGTTGTGAGCATTGGAGAGCTGTGGCCATTACTCATCTGTCATGTGGTGGCATGGGTGTGGAGTGTGGAGAGAACTCCCCCTCTCTTAGTTCATCAATGTCTGAGGCAGGTAGAAGAGCTTTCCCTGAGATCATAAGAGCAGGAGAGCTGCCCTGGTCCCTACACCTTGCCTGGGCAGCACAGTAGAGCTGGCCTTGAAAGTGTAGGTGTGGAGAACCAATCCTGAGGATGTGAAAGCAGGAAAACTGACTCCACCCCTTGCTCATTGATGCAAGGGGTGATCTAGCCAGGACACTGCCATAGAGCTCACCCTGGTGGTGAAGACAGGAGAGAACTGGCAGGCTGATCAATCTTACAACTACCCAGGCCCCAAGACCAGGGTTAAGTGTTGGCCCATCCCAACATCCACCCCCCCATCTATGGTTGAAGCACAAGGGTTGGGTGGGGCTGGGGTTGGTTCTGTGGACCCAGGGCTGCAGATTCTCCATGACACAGTTCTACTTTAGGTTTTATCATGGAGACACATTGATATTGTCAAGGGCTTTTTCTTCGTCTATTGAGATGATTATGTGAATTTTGTCTTTAGGTTCATTTATGTGATTTATTATATTTATTGGTTTACTTGTGTTGAACTAGCCCTGTATCTCTGGGCTAAATCTAACTTGGTCATAATGAGTAATCTATGGTATGTGCCTAAATAAAGTTTGCAAGTATTTTATTGAAGATTCTTACATCTATGTTTCTCATCATGAGTGTGTGTTTGTGTGTGTGTGCGTGTATGCACACACACATGCATACACACCTTTACCTGATTTTGCTATTAAATGATACTGACT
This sequence comes from Sigmodon hispidus, assembly GCA_004025045.1. NCBI lineage: Eukaryota > Metazoa > Chordata > Mammalia > Rodentia > Cricetidae > Sigmodon > Sigmodon hispidus. The sequence goes on from PVIH01001872.1 coordinate 42,614, forward strand.
TTGTAGAGGACTTTGGAAGTACTCCTTCTATTTTTATTTTTAAAAACAATGTAAGAAGTATTTTTTTGTAGATCTTTGAGATTCTTAGGTTTTTCTGCTGTGATTTCATCTGGGCCTGGCCTTTATGGCTTTCTTCCCCTCATGCTTTCAGAAAGCTTTTGAAACTTTGTATCATACCTATACTTCTGCCTAAGCTGAGAACTCATGACACTTACATTTAATCACTTCTTGATCTACTATTTTTATATCTGCCTTGTATAATTATTTGTACTAAATTCCCTTTAATTTATTACAAAATTTAGTGTATTTTGATTTGAAAATATGCTGACTTTTGATAACTATTTTTATTACTAAGTGTATTCATTTCAGAAAAATTTAAAAGGGTGCATAGGACAAAAATAATCTGCATTGGATATATAGTATTTTCCCTTCCAAATTGTTTGTGTACATAGTATATCTCTGTGTGTATGATACATACTTTTGAGTGTTAATGTGTCTACATATATGGCACATGAGTATATATGACTGAATATACATGTGCTGATATCCACATTTTTATAATTCTATATGTACTATGTGAAAACAAGTATGCATTCTGTTGAAGAAGCATCAATATTTGGTTGTAGCCCAGGTACACTGTTACACGCTGGGTAAACTGTAGTAAACAAGATTGACAATTTCTTCCTTTATGGGCACAATACTCTCATGGGGTAGAAAGAAGGGACAGAATGATGTGCATAATGCAAACTGTTGTAAGTTGTGATAAGATGGATGAAAGAAACACATTATGTCTAACATGACAAAAATTTCCATCAGTGTAGCAAGAAAAATCCCAGTAAGTGCCAGTTAGTTGGAGAGCTAAAGGGGAAAAGCATGTAGCCAAAGCCAGATAGAGACACAACAGAAGCCAATTTCCATGGTGAACACACATTCAGATACCTCAGCCGTCTTCTTCTAAGCTGAATACAGGCACATATCATCACAAAGATCATTCACTATGACCAAATTGGCTTTATCCCACAGATGCAGGTTTGTTCAACATATGAAATCGGGTAGTATGATAAATCATATAAATGGACTTAAAGATAAAAACCATATCACCATATCAACAGATACAGAAAAGGCTTTTGATAAAATTCAGTGTGCCTTCATGATAGTGAGAAAAGAGTATTTAGATATTCTCAAAAATGAAAAAAAATATGTGTGTCTTTAGTTCCTTGTAGAAGAAAAGGGAGTTGCAGAAAGTGATATATGATTGAAAGGCATGGGACCCATTGGCAAAGGATATAGTTTGGATGTCAGGCTAAGTACCATGGAAAGCCACTAAAGGCGATTATTAAGTATGACTTGACAGGGAACAGTTTTGTTGTATGGAGAATGGCTTGACAGGGGCTAGGAAAGCAGTTAGGAAGTTATTTTAGTCTGAGTGAGGTAGCACACAAGTGTAATAGCCACACCAGAAGGGGAGCAAAGGCAGGAGAATCATGAATTTGAAGTCTGCCTGGGATACAAAGCTAGACTCTCTCAAATTAAATAAGCAAATACTATAGTGATCTAGGCAAGAAGACACATTTGAATTGGTGTAACGGAAGTAGAAACAGTAAAGTATAGCTAGGTTAGAAAACTATTTGTGAGGGCTGGGGATATAAGCTTAGTGGTGGAATGCTTGCCTAACATGCACAAGGTCCTAGGTTCTATCTCTAGAATTTAAAATGGTATTTTGGAGGAAACACTAGGAAAAAATTTAGTTGAATTGGCCTTAAATGTGAGTTAAAGAGAGATCAGGGCTGATTCTTGAGTCTCTGGTTTGACTGATGCTGAATAGTGATGCTATTTCTTGAGGTGAAGTTTGGGAGAGAATTAGGAAGGAGCGTGGATATAAGTGAGAATGTGGTGAACATATCTCTCTTTCGCATACTTGTCACACCTGTCTGTGTTCATCATATTGTTTTTATGTTTATAGCTTGTTTATGTTGGGTATGCGTACACATGGTTTTATATTTTATCCATTTGCTTTCTGAAACAAATGAAGTTCTGCATACTTCCATTTTAATTTACAAACTTTGAACACTTCTATAGATATTTATAATTTGAAAAAGGAAAGATATATTTTCTTTTAGTTTTTTATATACCTTTGGCTTTTAATGGGATTGAATGAAAAATAGATTTATTAATATTGTGAGATATATATATGCTATGGCATATATGTAGAGATAAAATGATAACTTTGGGACATCTATTCTCTCCTTTCAACTTTATGTGGGTTCTGAGGATTGAACTCAGTCTGGCTTGTGCTACAAGTGCCTTTACCTACTGAACCATCTCACAGGCCATGGCTTGAATGTTCTAAAATTTAAAAAGTGTTCCACTCATCAGTTGTATGTCATCTTTTGCAAGAAGCAACAGCTATGGGCTATTCCTGTGGATATATACATTGAATATCTGGTACCCAAAATGCTTGGGACCAGAAGTAGTTGGGATTTTCAAAAAAAAATTTCGAGTATTTGAATTCATATAATGAAATCTCTTAAATGAGCCCCCAGTTTAAGCTCAAAGTCAGTTTATATTTATTAAACTAGTTCTTCTCATAACCCAAGGATTTAATGCAATATTTTTAGTATATTTATGTTTTTCACAGTGTGCCTGAGATTTATCATATGAAGTCAGGTGTGAAATTTTTCGTTTTTGGGATTAAATCAACCCTTGAAAACTTTTAGTTTTATATTTGATATTTTTGGATGAAACATGCTGTACCAGTTCATAGAAGAGATGTAGTCAGTTCCCCGCAACATCTATCTCCTGAGAGAGTGGCTTTGTATGCAATCTAAAACGACCTGGATTTGCTATTTTCTTTCTGAGGTAGAACGAAGGTGCTTAACCTAATACGAGAACACTGACGTGTGTGCTTGCTTATGCCACCATGACTGCTCTTAACAGTGTACTTGGTAAACACTGGCAATTCTTTCCTGACTTCATGGTTCCTTACTTAATCAGTTAGAGAATGCTGGTGATAAGTTTCTAAAGGTGATTTTTGTCTGTTTCCCTTAGGTTTTGGCCTTTCTTCACAGCCTCTTCATTTCCAACAGCTTGACTGTGGAGCTCACACAAGATTTCCTTCCATACAAACAGCAGCTGCAGCTCAGTTTACAGAATGTGAGTTGCATGTGGATGTCTTCACCTGGCTTTCCATTGGGATTTGAGTCCCAGTGCTCTTATCTTTGGAAGTACAGATTTTTGTATCGCAGCCACTTGTCAGGACAAAGTGCTATAGAATACAAACATGTTACCATAGTAATATGTTTTTGCTTTTTCAGTTTTGACTCTTCTCTTTGAGGCTACCTGCTGTTCAAACCTATGCAAGAATGCCTCTATCTAGTCCAGATTTATTAAGTGTTGGTACTTTACTGTATCTCTTGAAGATCAGAATCCAACTGTAGGCCTATTTAAATAGAAAGCTTAGGCCTTCAGCTAATTCTGAAGTCAGTTAAGACATTTGAAGGCTTTATCATTATTAATGTCCTTATCTATCTTCTTCCTTCTCTCATTATTTAGTTATCAAATGCATTTTAAACTACTTCACTTTGTTGTACACACCAGTTCTTATAAACGAGCATAGACACAACATTTTTTATGTATTGGAACATGAGAATTTACCTATTTTATCACTTATCCCACATTGGATGACTATTTATGGATACTATGAAATTATACCCTGTGTAAGACAATGTAGAAGTCTCTGGCATACCAGAAGGAGGCGTCAAGTTTTGTCTGTCTTGGATAATCATATATTTTCTTTGGTTAGTGTCATAACCACAGATAAATTATAATTCTTTATAGTATCTGTTGCTATATTGACTTAACCTACATTTTTAAAGATGCATAGAGAATGTAACAATTATTCTCAGAAGGTATTACTAAGATCAGGTGACATTCGACTGGGTACTACAATGCATGACATTCATAGATGTGTTTCTATGTTCACAACTGCTGATAAGATGCTTGCTTAGGGGGATTGTGATATACAGTATTACCTACTTTTTTCTTTCTGCATTTATTCCTTCCTTCTGGGTCCTCTCCTTTACCTGAACGAGAGAGTACCTATTTTCTGCTGACTTACAAAATCTTTCTACAATCAAGTTGACTCCTCTGCCATGTGTAACTTGACAAATGTGAGCTAATACCAAGCGTTTGCATGTGTACTCATGGCTGACTCATTGTTAGTATTGTTGACAGCTGGGCCAACCAGTGTAGTCCCTATCTTCTTCACTAACATAAAGAAGTTGCCATGATAATATTGTCTTTGGGAACCTTCTCTGTAGTTGCCCTTATTGTCAGTCTAATCTCAGAATTTTAAAGTTTTTTATTTACTTGAAGCTTGAATTAACCCATTGGGTAAAACCTCTTGCTTCTTGTAGTATCTGTGTTTTTGTTTCCTTTCTAGTTTATAATACCATTAAACTCTCAAGTTATTTTCTACTCGCTACTATTCAGCAGTCTTCTGTATGTTTTAGCAATGCTGTGAACAGAGAAATTTCTGCACTATATTTATGACCTATAAATACACAGTCCTGTTGATGATAATGCTGATAATGATTGTCATGGTTTCTTGACAGACAAGAAATCATTTCTCCAGTACCCGAGAAGAGATGGAAGAACTTAAGAAAAGGATGAAAGAAGCTCCTCAGACACGCAAACTTCCAGGAGAGCCAACCATTCAAGGCTATCTCTATACACAGGAGAAATGTGTGTGGGCATGCAGGGTCATCTCCTTGGGCTCCAGTTGCCTTGGCACTCTACCTTTCTGAATGCTGGCAACACTTGTTGTTCATAGATCCATGCCAGATACAACCTCTTGGAGGGCAGGGTGGAAATAGAAAAAATGCAAAAGGAAGAAACTTGAGGGGGAGTTAGGCTACTGTGTGTGTCTCTAGAGTAGTAAGATCTAAATAAGATTCAAGATGAGGAATGTTAATTGTGTATGGCAAACTTTGGGTAAAAAAGGAGGTAGGGCAAAGAAGGCAGAAAGATCCTGCTTATTGCACATGCTATGTGCAATGCTCTAAAAGCCTCATCCCACTTAATCCTTGATTCCGCTTTATGTTCATTTTACACTAGAGACTACTGAGACTTAGAACAGGCGCTAGGTCTAAGATCAAATTCAGGTGTATCCTATGCCAAAAATGATATTCTTTCCAGTGTATCCTATCCTGCCCACCACCTTCAGAGCCTATACAGTACAAAGTGGTGAGCATCATTCTAGGTTTCTCCCCACTTTGTGTTAGTGGGACTTCATACATGACATCCTAAACTGTCTACAGTGAAGTAATATTGCCCTTGGTTGAGAACCTCTGCTATATATTGTACTGTGCTTCTGTGCCTTAGTTTTCTAACTTCTCAAATGGATGTCACTCAGTTGAATGAACATTTATCAAAAATGGATGTCACTCAGTTGAATGAACATTTACCAAGTGTTGTTTCTGCCAAGTGCTATGCAGCAGATCGAGAGTACAAAAAGAAATGGTAACATGTTTTCTTTCTTTTTTTCTCTCAAACCAATTCTCAGACTGATAGGAGAGATAGGAAAGTAGATTCATGAAACATTATGATCACCTTCTTTGGGCCATATATCTAAGAACTTATTTGAGGGAGCAATGTTTGACCTAGAACTTGAATATTCAGTGAGAGCATGACAGGTAAAAAGAAAATGGGATAAAGGTTGGTGGAGAAGTATAGGCTATATGTTCTATGAGTAGAGACCTAGGGGTGTTAGGGAACATACCTCATGTTCATTCTCATATTTTGGTTTGTCAAGGCTAGCCCTTGTTGTCCTGATGTAATCTTCATTCACTGTGTGCAACCCATTTTCAATGCAATTTGAGTTTGCAGAAAAATGCCCACTTAAGTATTTGGGAACTGAAAGTAATTCAGTGACATAGGGGCATCGACATGAGGGTGCACAATGACAAGTCCGAAATGGTCAGTTTAATCAAATTATTCAGGGCTTTGAGGTAGACTAAGTTGTATGGAGAGAGTAGGAAAGTCGTGTGTAATTTACAAGGGAAATTATATCAATAGAAAGATATTTTAAAGTAATGCTCTAGCAACATGGTGAAGAGGGGTTGGATAGGAGTGAATCATAAATAGGGAAATGAGAGAAGTCTGCCCGAAATGATTAGTGGGAGAAAAAGTAGATCTGTATTTTATTGGTAAATGTTTTAAGTATTAGGAAAACACAAGATAACATCTTTTAACTAATTTATTGCCAAAGGGGTAGGAGAAGTAGAGATAGCAGATGGAGAGACATGTATGGAGTGGAATGGACACAACTCAATGGTATTCAAGTGAGAAGTTTCAGGAAAGAGGAACATTGACAGCAGTTTCCAGCTCCTGGATGCATAGGCGTCTCTATTCTCAGGAACTGTTGCATGGAGTGTAGGTTTGGAATGAGCTGAGAATGGAATGGGAAACAGTTGGTGAGGGTCTCTGTGAGTACAGCACCTGGGTAGGTAAAGATAGAACACAGGCAAAGGGCAGAGATTGTCCTAGGGTTTGCCTGCAAAGAGCAAGCAATAGGTTGGTGACTTTGCATAGTATATTAGAGACCTTGGATTCAATTTCAAGCACTGGAAAAAAAACAAAATTGATAAACACCTTCTGCTTTGAGGAGCTGAAATATTCTCTAGTTCATTTCCTCCTGTCTTTGTAGGGGCTCTGGGGATATCCTGGGTGAAATACTACTGTCGTTATGAGAAGGAGACCAGGACACTCGCCATGACACCGATGGAACAGAAGCCAGGTGCTAAGCAGGTCAGGTCTTATTATCGCTAATTTGTGAGCTCATCTGTGTGACTGCATCTTAGAAAAGAACATATATGAATAAAGTATCAAGTAATCAATTCTGTCACTGTAACTTACAAACAGAATTTTACATACTTTCTTTGACCCAAGTATACATGTGCCATAGCCAAGATCAGGAATTTTGTTGTTGTTATTATTTGGTTTGGCTTTTAGGAAAGGGTCTTGTTCTGTGACCCAGGCTAGCCTGGAACACGGTGTGTAGCACAGACATGACTTGTACTTGCAGCAAGTCTATTGCCTCAGACTTGTGAGTGTTGAGATTAACAGGTATATTTTATCATAAACAACTCTTACCATCAGCATTTATGATGGTGTCATTATGTTTTCAGCCTATTTTAGTATTACAGTTGCCTATCGTTTATACAAAGAATATATCTAAAACATGGATGATTTTTTAAGTAGTGAATTTTGAAAATATAATTTCCAGAATGCCTTTATTAAAAGTGTGTATGTATGTATGTATCTCCCTCCCTTCTCTCTCCCCCCTCCTCTCTCTCTCTCTCTCTCTCTCTCTCTCTCTCTCTCTCTCTCTCTCTCTCTCTCTCTCTCTCTCTCTCTCTCTCTCTCCTGAAGTTAGAATCACCTACACCACATTCAAATCTCTATAATTAGTTCATGTTTCTTCTTTTCCTCTTTAAGTCTCCTCCTACTGTTCAAAATGCTGATGTAAGTTTACCACTGAATAAATGCTGAGGGTAGTTTACTCACCTGAAAGAATCTGATCTTTCCCACGCATGGATAGTTCTACAGGAAAAAACAAATCTTAATCATTTATTTTCTCAAAGTTCCCCCTTTCATTTGATCTCATACATGCTGTCAGTGTTCACCTTTTAAATATTTACATATTGTTGAAAGCTTTGTGTATACATTCAAAGGCTTAATTTAGATAGACAGGAATTGGAGAGAACTGCTTTATTTCTATTAATTGTAGGTGACCAAGCCTTTATAGCTTGTCCATAGAAAGCTAAAGGGGACTGATTTTGATTGCAAAGTGTTGGAAATTATTTTTTGCCTTGGTCTTTAAGCACAGTGCCTTCCTTTGTTCCTTAAATGTAAGTTCAAGCTAGGATACACTCTTAGGTAAATGTGACAGTAGGTTTCAGCAAATTTATCTTGGGCTATAGCACAGAAATTGTGTCCAATCAGCCTGAACTTTTTTGTTATCTGAATGGCAAGTGCTTCTGAGTAATACTAGCTGCAGTCTTTTTTTTCTCCATTTCATGTTAGTGTGTGGAGGTTGTGAGATGGAATTTTGAGTAGCCCAGGATGGCTTCAAACTCATGATGATGTAAAGTATGACCTTGAATTTCTTATCCTGCTGCTTAATTTTCTGAGTTCTGGAATTACCCACATTCATCACCATGACTGGTTTGTGTGGTACTGGGGATAAACATTGAACTTTGTGCTTTTTTAATTGAGCTACTTTCTAAGAAGCCATATTTTTTTATTCTATACAACTTATATGTAGAGTCTGGATGTTAGTTCTCTCACAGTGAACAATATCTTTTAGGTTTTTTGCATTCCTGTTCAAAATAGCACTGTACCATTGAAACAATCAGTAGATACCACTTTTGTTTTCTACTAGCATATGAGAACAATTTAGTTTTTTTCCCCTCCTTGTTTCACTGGATGGATGCTCACAACACTTCAATTATGGGAGCCCAGCGGTGAGCCTAAGCAGACCTTTTCCTTTGTGAGACAGAATTTCTATAGCTCTAGCTGTCTTGGAACTCACTATGTACACCAGCTCTCTCAGAGATCTACCTGCCTCTTTCTCCCGAGTGTTGGGACTAATGGCATGCCCTGATCCAGACCCCTTTTAATGTGGAATCCCTTAAGGAATGGAACGAGGAACCCAATTCCCATTTAGAAGGTAGGGATTTGTAGCATGAGGTTTCTGGCCTGGACTTTCAGTCTTGGCCCAGAAGTTTAGACCCACTCACATTCCCACTGCTGTTTAGCACCAAATAATCACACAGAGGCTTATATTAATTTTATACTGATTGACCCTAGAGCCCAGGAATATTGCTAGCTAGCTCTTGCTCTTAAACTAACCTGTTATTCTTATCTTGTTCAGCTATGCGGCTTAGTACCTTTTCTCAGCAGCATTTCAACTTCTTTCCTGTGTTTCTCCTGGAATCTCTGCATCATCTTTGCTCTGCTCTTCATGTTCTCAGAGTTTTCTTAGTCTGGCAGCCCCATCCACATTTCCTGTCTGCCTTTAGCTAGTCAGCATTTTTATTAAACTAGTGGGACAATGAAACAGAACAGAGCCTCACTACATTTTCCCTTTTTTCTTTTTGAAACAAGAACCCCAAATCTAATATCCTTTTTTTCCATTATCTATAACAACTTATAACCAATACTGTAAATAAACAAAAATATTCATAATCCATTTTTAGGAATGTGGGCCTAGTTCTCTAGGCTACTTCTACTGAATGGAGATGCTGGCAATCCCATGGGGGATCCAAAGAAAAATTTAGGATTAAGGACAAGTCTTTAGTGTAATTCTCTAAGACTGGGTCATCTTAGCCAGTATCCTTAAAGTTGTTTTGGATGCAGAGCTCAGAACAAACTGCAATAGAGGTGGTCTGACATTCTGAATCATCTGGGCCATCTGTTTCCACTGGAAACTTTTCAGGGGGTCTTCCTTGATCAAACTTTATTTTTTTTTAATCAGGAATAAATCCAAAGTCTCTCATTTTCTGTAAAAATAAAAAGAAAACCTCTTCTCAAAAGTAGCATATCTTTTGATTTCAACTTTAAATTCAACTCATTTATGAAATATATGTTGGATTAGTCCAGCAGCATTTATAATCAAATGGCTTTTAGCAGTTTTACCTACTTCATTTATAGACAAAAACTTAAAGACGCAACAATAACATGCAGTATCCAGACACTCTTTGTATTTTCCATTTTTATGTGACTTACTACTATTTCCTTTTACCATATTTCTTTTTTAAGTACTTTCTCTATCCTTTTTCCTTTTAATTTTCTCTCTCAAGCCTACATAAATTTTTAAACACACTCCAACCAATTTAGAGGTTTGTTTTTTATAAATCTGTCTTTACTCTATATCTCTTATTTCTTATCTTTTTCTGTTTCTGACCACACTTTTGCTTGATTAGGGTGGCTGACTCCACTTAACTTTCTTTATTTCTTTCTGTTCCTGAGTATACCTTTAATCTGCCAAGGTGTGGCTAAGGATTAAAGGCTTCATTAGGGTGACTGACTCCACCCAGCTCCCTCCATTTCTTTCTGTTTCTGAGCACACCTTTAATCTGACCAGGTGTGGCTATGGATTAAAGGCTTGGCTAGGATGGCTGATTCCATGAACCTCCCTCTATTTCTTTCTGACCACATCTTTAATCTGCCAAAGTGTGGCTAAGGATTAAAGGCTGAGCTAGTTCTTCACCCAGTTCTTAGTCTAGCTTCATAGACTTTAGCATTTAGCAAAGGTACTGCTAGAATCCATAATTACCACTCTGGTGAATTACCATATAATCACCCAGTAAAGCACTGCCATCTGCTATTCATGAACTCTATTTAAGTATTTGGCAACAGACCCTCTTAAAAGACTCATGAGTGTTTTGCTTCTAAGGCTGAATTAGGAAGCCTGTCTTTAAAAAGCCAAGCCTCTGCTTGCCTCTAGCAAACAGAGCTGATCCAAGAAAATACTGTTACTACTGCTACTAAGAATCAGTCTTTACTCTGTTTCCTTTTTGTTTTTACAAACAGAAACCTTAAATCCACCATATACAGCTCCTTCCTAACATTGAGGCTTAAGAACCGGCCTTGTTGCAGCTTAAATTGCATGTAACAAACATGCCATTTTGTAATTTAATCCCATACACCACTCAGTAAAGAGTTACCATGGCCCACCTGAGAGACACAACTTGGAAGCCGCTTTTGACTGCATTTCTGTGCTCTGGAACCACTTTTTAAATTTTTTCCAGCTTTATGTGGGAGTTTATCACCCACATTGGGCTGCCATTTGTTGTATGAGGTTTCTGGCCCAGACTTTTGGGCCTAGCCTTGAGGTTCAGACTCATTCACAGCCCCACTGCCACTTAATACCAAATAAGCACATAGAAGCTTATGTTAATTTTATGCAGATTGACCTAGGGCCCAGGCATAAAGCTTGCTAAGTCTTTATTCTTAAACTAGCCTTTTTATTTTAAACTAGCCCATGATTCTTGTCTTGTTCAGCTATGTGGCTCAGTACCTTTTCTCAGCAGCATTTCAATTTCTTTCCTCTGTGTCTCCTGACATCTCTGCATCTTTTCTGCTCTGAATGTTCCCAGAGTTTTCTTAGTCTGGTACTCCTGCCCACACTTCCTGTCTGCCTTTGGCCAATCAGCATTTTTATTAAACCAGTAGGGGGAACAATTATTTTCAATGGAACAGAACAGAGTTCAGCTATAGGTATTGAATAGAAGTAGTTACTGAAGTCATTCAATTTTGTTTGAAAATAATTTGTTTTTGTCAATCTTCTGACACCACTTTTAGTAGTGGTTCATGTTTCTAAAAGATAAATAATATAAATAAATATATCAGTGATGAAATAGTAGTGGTAGTAGTATAGTAATAGCAATACTATAGTGGTAGTAGGCTATAGTAGTATTAGTAATAATAGTAGTAGTATAAGAACCACCTTTTCCTGAATGCCAGTTGACTTCCAAAGATATATGCTACCATGTACCTTATTTCCTCTCTTAGCAGCACTGTGGAACACTTAAAATGAACCCAATTTGCAGGTGGAATAACTGGCTCTCTTTCTTACTGTGATACTTGCTAGTGGTCTCTAGAGCTCAAGGTGTGAAGTTTTATTTATAATGCTTAGATTCTGTTCTCCTTCAAAGCAGTATTTTATTAGAAATTATTCTTCCATGTTAAACATAATGGAAAAGATAAAGAGTGATGGATTTTAGGATTAAATAACTGGGTTTTTGTGGCTGGTGATTTGGTATGTCAGGGCACTTACTGACAAGTCTACACTTGTGGTGCCCCCACCATGCCAATATACTCATATATGAAAGAACTGGATGTAAATTCTAGTTCCACAGAAAACTTACCTTTTGAACTCAAGTTAATTATTTCATGTTACTCAGGCTCATCTTCCTCTTTAGAAAAATAAAAGGATGTTGATTGTGTTTATAAATTCTTTTGATCCCTCTTTACTAGAGAGTAGAGATAAATAAGACATTATCTATGTTCTTAAAGATTTCTCATTCAAGTGAAGCACTGGAAACAACATTTTCACATAAATTACAAAGCATGAAGCAGTCCATGTATAGATTGGAAGAAAGTTGAGTATGGTTTATAGGACAAGTAGCAATGTATTTAGACCAAGAGTCCCTTTGGGTAGAGAGAAATACATGCAATGCCATGGAATCATTAGAGAACATGATTAATGTGTGAATATTTTATGGGACAGAAAGTGTTTGGTGGTGGCTAGAGATGCAGCTGGAGTATAGATGGGGCTAGGGGCCTAAGCTGCAACACTGCTGATGCTACATGGCATGAAAGCTAAAGAGGGAGGATGCCTACATGACTCTGTTACTCACCCTAAGAAATCCCAAGTGTTAGGATAAGAATAGTATATTGAAGGGTTAATGGAGCTTTGAGTTTTTGTTTTGGAAGCAGAAAGGACTGGCTCATAAAATGCGGAACACACCAAGAGTAGTACAGGGTACTGAACCAAAGAGCATCAAGATCTGAAGTTATTTATACACTGAGTTTTATTTATTTTTACATTATAAATTTTGAGACAGGATCTCACTGTGTAATCTAGACCAGCCTTGAACTTGACCTTCTCACTCAGGTTTGAGTGTTTGGATTACAGGTGTACATATACCACCATGTCTGAACTGGGTATATATCTTAGCTCTGTGACCTGGTTACTTTTTGACTTTGAGTAAATGAATCAGATTGTTTTGGATGGCATAGTGCCGGAGGTCCAGACCTGGAGCTTAAGCAGTGTTTCTCATATTGAGACAGTAGGCCAATAGTGTTAGTTTATTAAATAGATTGTGAAGAATAGAGAGGGAAATTGATTTTCCAGGGTTACATAGCTAGTGAACAGCATAACTAAGGCACTACTACCCCAGATCTTAAGCTTCCTACTTTAATGCTACTTTGAACTTACCAGCTTGCATGACCTTCAACCATTTTACTGCTCAGATTGCCCTCTATGTAAGGGATATAGTGAGGAAAGTTTGTATAAGACCAATTCAGAACATAATAAACAATCAATTAATTAAAAATATCATGGCTCATTGTACGTGTTAAGTAAACCTTACCTCACTTTCAGTGTCACACTGTCCCTGCAGAGATAATAGGGAAAAATAAACAATGGAGGGTTAATAGTTTGTCTATGGCCACCAATGGGTTGGGCAGATTTGTTTTCCCACAGGATTACTATGAACTATAGTATCTCACATATATCAAATATAAAAATGTTGCTTTGGTTAATAAAATCTTGCTTATTTTCCCACTCTGTTCTTACCTCTGGAGAGACTGTTTTTATGATTTTTGTCATCCTGAAGGTGTGCTCTGCCACATTCAGTGGCAAGCTTTTAGACTTAGCTCATCTCACACATTCTCAGGATGATTTCCAGATCGCTCCTTAGGCAGTTGCCACTTTCCTTCTCAGGAACCTCATGAAAATTTAATATGTATACTTAATGCCATTTTGGCAATCCATTTTTCCTGCACTGCCCTTGGGTGTTGTGTTCTGGGCTTCCTAGTGAATCTGCCAGGCTTGGGAAAGAACATTGGCCTACCTTGAGCATTTTCCTCTGGTCCTGGCCACATATGAGAAGTGGTCAGTGAGAAGCCATCTACCATGTTATTACAAGGTTTGAAGGTAAAGGTTCTCAGTGAGTCAACACATTGCTCCTGCTGTCTTGGTTGACACCATCCAAGTAACCCCGAGGACACTACAGGAGACAGAAGAAATGTCTGTGCATTTGAAATAAGTATCTGTAAATGCTTCTCTCATATCAGGGACCTGTGGACTTAACTTTGAAATACTGTGTGAGAAGGAAGACAGAGTCGATTGACAAGAGATTCTGTTTTGATATAGAAACTAATGAAAGGTAAGTTGTGATGCTGTGATTTTCTGAAGTCACTGTGTATATCATCCATGAGTTTGACTGAGACCTGTATTTTCCTCTCTTTTTGCTTGTTGTGGAAAATGAACAATTTATATACAGGCCAGTGGTAATCCTGCCCCTCAGTCTACCCTTAACAAAGGTTCCTGTTAGACAAGGTCTAGGGCTGGTTTGTTTGTGTTTTTTTTGTTTTTATTTTTGTTTTATGTATATCTCTCAGCTATACTCATCTCACTGGCTCTGGGCAGAAAAAGTCTCTACTAGAATTTAATTTGCTGTCATGGAAGGTTTTTCTCAGTGCTGAAAGACTGACAGAATAACCATGCTTGTTCTTTTTTAAGATGTTCTTAGTATAACTTAGGAAGTAGACTGACACAATTTTTTAAAGAAAGGCAGATAGTGCAAAGGCTAGAGGTGATATTGGGGATTTTTTTTGTACTTACTGAAAAATAATGCAAGCTTTTCCTTCTTTGAAAATATGTGTGTGTGCTAGAATAGTTTCTTGGCCCCAAATATTGAAACTATTACTAACAAATTTGGAGCATGACTTCATTGTTTCTTGCCAATGCCTTATTTTTCTGTCCTCTGAAACCAAACAGTTTTTTGAAAGATAATTATACCTTATACATTTTAAGACTGAAAGTAGATTTTTTTGTACAATGTATTCTGTTTATGATTCCCACTCTCCTACCTTATCCCAGGTCCTTCCCATCTCCCCACCCATTTAGTCTCCACCTTTGCTTGCTCTCTCATTAGAAAACATTCAGACATCTAAAAAAGAAAAAAATAAGATAGAATAAAACAATCATACTTGAATGGGACAAAACAAACAAATGAACAGATGGGCATGCTTTCTGGTTAAGACGCTGTTCCAAATGATTTATTTTTATTCATTTTTTTTCTGTAATTGAGCACTGGATAATAGAGAAGAATTTAGTAAAATAATCAGATTGCTAGAAAGGACCCTGATTATAGTATCATAGAATAATCACTAGGGACTAATACCAACAAGATCAGTTAGACTGACAGATTAGAATTTTCCCTATCTAAAAATAAGTAACAATTAGTCTGTTTTCCTATTTAAAAAATTGGGATATTTTTGGACCCTCATGATTTTGGTTTATGAGTCTTTAGGAATTTGTTAGAAAATAGATAATCCCAGTAGAAAAGACTGTGATGGTAAACATTGCTTCCAGTAACCGTATGACTGGCACTCATTTTCCCAATAGTATCAGGCCCTATATGATGAGAAAAATAACTGTGGGCTCTGGCTTCTCTGTGTGAATCTGTAACATCTCCACTTCTTCAGCATCAAGGTGCTTAAAAGTAATTAAAGTTTCAATGTCTGATTCCAAGATGATTCCTTTTTTTACCTTAAATTTGTCAGCTACCTGTCCAGTTTGGTCCTGGATGACAGACTGGATCACTTTATTTTTATATTTCTTGCACACTGTGCTATGCTTGGCTCATTGCTTGTAGTAAATTTGTTTTAATTCTTAGATTTTTTTCTTTCTCTGAATTCTGAGGAATTTTTAGAGTAGAACACAGGAACTAAAGTTATGATACATCTGTGACTTTAGCTGCCATATTATTTGTACTTTAAAAACATTGTCTTATTGAATCACTTCACCCCGTTTTATATGTGAGAACACTTTTGCTGCCTGAGAGCTAGCTTCCAGAAGCACTTGGCTCAAAGGGAATTCACAGAGTTGGTGTACTATGACTTTTTTATATGAGCGAGTAAAGGGAAAAGATACTCACACTCTCTTAATGGTTTCCTTCTCTGTTCTTCTGTATTTGCTATTTTTTATTTTCCTGGTGATTTCCTTCTCTTAGTCTTGATGTTTTCCTTCTAAGTCCTTCTAAATCTATCTCTATTCATTTCCTCACAGCAAAATCTTTCAGACAATATAAAAATTATAATATGGTTACTTTCTGCTTTTCAAGTGAATGATTACAATGAGTATAAGTAAAAAACAGCAGTTTTTCATATTACATGATTAAACATTTAACCTATTACAGGTGAAAAATTATCCCAAGAACCAATGTACATTCGTACCTAAGCAACTCATTATAGATTAACCGTGTAGGTAAGCAAAGTATTCTTTTCAGTCAGGTCTTTTACTGGCAGGTTGCATTTTGTGGTTGCAAAGAAAGTATCTATAACTTTATTACTTATCTTGAAAGGTAATCTAAATAAGGAATCTTAAAGGAATCACAGATCTAAACTTTTATACATGAAAAGCAATCAGCTTTCCTTTAAATCTTTAGAGTACATACCCACTCAGTAGTTTCTTACATTACAGATTGAGGGCAAAAATGGGTACAAGAAGTTAATCATCACCTTTGGTTATCAGCCACCCCTAGCAAGAAAGGCACATCAGCTAGTGATAAGTGGGTTGCTTTGTTCTTGTTCCCTGACCTCACTCAACTATGTGCCTTTGTAAAACTTCAGATTGTCTCCCACAGTTTTCTTCTAGAAAGTATTTGACAGAAAGTCCCAGCTGCAAACCACAAACACTGAACTGCTTGGGATCTGAAGCACTTTAACTGACACTTTGGAGCCCATTCCCTCCAGAGGAACGCTTGAGCCAGTCTTGATGTGGGGATGAGGAAAGTGGATTTGCCTGGAGTGGATACTGAACTAAGCCACCTTGGGACCTTGGGACCTCCTGTCCTTGCCGGGGAGGAGATAAGGAGATGGAGAGAAGAGTGACTTGTAGGGGTAGCAGGGAAGGGCATTTGAATAAGGGGATATATGGATAAAAAATGAGACTTTATTAATAATAAAAAAATGAGGAAAAAATTAAATAAATAAAAGGGGAAAATGAGAAAAAAAGAAATACCTTAGTCTAATTTTAAGTTGTTTTTAAAGCCTTGTTTTGTTATGTTGCACTTTGAAACCTGTGAACACATCTCCTAACATTAGGATGTAAAGAATTTAAGCTAATGGGGCTGCTGGCACTTAATTGTTTTTTTTTTTAATCGTTAACCTAAATCACATTGTATATGGTTCCTCAATATAGACTCATATGTTATAGCAGTGTGACACTTTCTTGTTTTGTTTTTTTCATCAGAACTGTATTTAAGCTAACATTATTACTATCAATTAGACAGTACAACTTAGGAAGAAATCCAAATAATCCACAGTTTAAGATGCCCAGTAGAATGGGATATATTCATGAGATAAACACACTACATTATAGGCAATGGGATCTCCCCACACCCATTCACACAGTATCAGATCCCAGAGAAAGATGGCAGTGGCAGACATATGAAGACACATCAAAAGCAAAAGATATTCTGGTGTCTTTGGTCTTGGAGCCTTAGCTATCCAAGATTTATTCCTCAGGGTTTTGTTTCCTGGTGGGCTTATCCCCTGAAGTCAGTTGCCATCTGCCTGTTCCTCTGACATGGCCAGGGGCAGGATACCAACACAGAAATCTATTAACTGACTCTATAGCAAAGTAGAACCCTGGTCTGTGGGTCTTCACAATCATTTCCTTTGTTATTTTATGACATTATTGATTAGAACAGTCAATATCATAATGAAAAGATATTGACACACTTCTATTCAAGAGGGACTTTTTTAGCTGTTTCCCTTGCTTGTCCATCTGATTTCAGAAAACCAGGCTTCCCAGTAGGTATCTATCACTCACATTGACTCATGCTTTTTGGAGTGCCAAGAAAAGGTCTCATGATCTCTTTTTTTTTCTAGTTCAGGAAGATCAAATAACATTACATTTTCCCCAATATTAGAAATTGTAGGCTAATATTATGCAAGAGTTTGGAGAGTCTTAACAATAATTATAGCAAGTGATTTGCTCGCCACATACCTTCTGCATGTCAGACCCTGTTCTCATCCCTTTAAGTGTAATTTTCTTTAGTGTTTGTCATATAGAATATATAGGTTGCTATTACATCAAGTTCACAAAGGAAGAGAAAGAAGCAAAGATAAGTTAGACAACTTCAGTAAGGTAACTACTAAACGGTAGAGCCAGGGCCCAAGGCTAGGTGTTTGAATCTCTAAAGAAGCATCTATTAACCATTGCACTCTACTGAATATGTGCCATACATTGCTTTGCCTATTGGATCCAGATCAGCAAGTGGAATTTTCAGAAGGAAAAACAATTATTCTAAGCCCATAATGCATTCTACCAGAAGGAGCCTGGACTAGACTATAACTTAGTCTCTTATCCTGTTCTTAATAATAGTCTTTGAATTTGACTACTTATAGTACTAAAGAATCTCCAAATGTTTCCCGAAGAGTTGTCCATTTATACATCCAGCATTTCTCTGTGGTCAAAAGCAAGCCTACAGCTAGGGCAGCTGGATTTGATGAGTAGCTCCACAACATTTTTTTTTCTCTGCCTACTTTAATGTCTGTTGATCATTTGTTTGCTCTCCTTGCATTTGACTTTGCAATTTGGCTGATAGCTATCTTCATAGAGAGCACTAGACTTTCCAGTCGTGCAATACATACCCCAAAGGAATGTATTAGAAAGGTAAATTTGAAAGTTTCTAATTTCTAGGGCCAAGTGCTAGATCTTGGTTAATTTTATCTTTAAAGATCATTTGGCTTGCCTGGGTAAGGGATATTTTGAATGAAACAGGAAAGGATGACAGGATTTCCCTGATGTCAGTACTGGAAAGCACTTCTCAGAGTGTATGTTCTAGCACCCTTAGAGAAGAAGAAGTGGCAGTTCGGTGAGGCATGGTGATTAACCCAACACTGCTGAATGTTCTTGCTATTGCTCTTACATTCTGCAACTCAGAGTGAAGCTGAGTGATATGGAAAGGTGACAGGTAAGCTTCTTATAATGATGTTGCTAGCCAGACACTGCACCAAGACTCCAAACATGCAGGGATATGATTAACCACAAGTGTCCAGTTTGGTTCTGAAGGTTGAAATATATTATAATATGTATATCAGTTTTTAATATATCTGGATAAAAACAGTGTCTTCAGTTCATTGATTGAAGGTTGAAATATATTATAATATGTATATCAGTTTTTAATATATCTGGATAAAAACAGTGTCTTCAGTTCATTGATTTAATACATGAGAATGGGTTATTTGTACTCATCTTAGAGTTCTAAGGTTGAACGTCCAAGATCACATGGCTAACAGGTTGGGAGTCTGGGAATCTTTGTTTTCAAGATAGTGTCTTGCTTCTTTGTCCTCCAGAAAGAACAAATTTCTTGTTGTCACATGGAAGAAAGGGTAGAAGGGGATGGGACCACCTCTTCAAACCTTTCTATAAAGGTGTTTTGTCACTTCTTGAAGACTCATCTTATTAATATTGTCTCATTGGTGATTGCATATAATGCAGAATTTTTGGAGGGAATGAAACAAGTAAATAGAATAAAATAATTGAAGTCACTTTCCACAGACAGGAGACCTTTTAGTATAGATGTTAAGAATATGATTTGTAAAGTACATGGAATGAATGAATGTATGACAATGTTCTAATAAAATCAATCATTTTGTACAATGAATATGCACTATTTGAAATTATATAAAAAGGATGAAAGAAGCACAAATACTATTCTCTCAGGTGGATTTTCTGAATTAAATTTGTCATTTTTCTACTCCAGACCAGGAACCATCACTCTGCAGGCTCCTTCAGAAGCCTATAGAAGGCTATGGATGGAAGCTATGGATGGGAAAGAACCTGTAAGTTATACTTGCTTCTTCTCTCTTCTTCTTCTTCTTCTTCTTCTTCTTCTTCTTCTTCTTCTTCTTCTTCTTCTTCTTCTTCTTCTTCTTCTTCTTCTTCTTCTTCTTCTTCTCTCTCTCTCTCTCTCTCTCTCTCTCTCTCTCTCTCTCTCTCTCGGGAACCTCGGCAGCATGGGTCAGTGTATGAGTGCCCTCTAGTGGTTGCAGTGGGGAAATGGTCATAGGTTATTTAGTCTCTAAATCTTAGAGCTATTCAGTTTCTAAGTCTTACAGCTAAAAGGAATTGTCCCTTCCTGAATTCGTTTTTACCCCAACTTGAGTTCGAGAGGTGAGAGACTTCCCTAGGACTTATCTGTGATTGTGATTGCCTCCAGAGAAGGCACCAAGGCTCCACTGCTGCAGTGTTATACTCTGCAGCTATACCCAAGTTCTTAAGAATGAAAGGTAGTCCTTGGTTTATCCATATAGAAAGGTGGAAGACAATTGTTATGGGTGTGAATAGGTCTCCATTTAGATTTCCTGTGAAATGATTTTTTCTCAAGTCTCTTGCACCACAAACTTAGCTCATTCTCTTTCAGAATTCACTGTTAGGAAGATAGAAAGAAAAAAATTCCCCAGAAGACTCACACATAGTTCTAGATGTAGAAGAATAAAGGCAGACATCACTGGAAAGCACTATCTAGTCAACATCTTTCTAGTAATTTTTTTTTTAGTTGCATATGACATAACAGGAACTTTGTGAGTGTTTGAACTACAAATGTCTGGTCCTGGTTTTGCTGCTACATGGCAATGACTTCAGCAAGTTATTTTACTCTCTGCCACTTCTTTTTCTTAATGAAAATTTTTTCAATGATTTCAATTCTATGTATCTTCCAAGATCACTTTGAACAGTCAAGGGAAATACATCCTACCAACAGTAGAATGCTGGATTAGTTTTGGATCCTTCTCCCTGGTTGCAAAGACAACTGTAGGACCGTTTCAGTATTTAGATCCAGCTTTATCTCCTTGCTCTCTTCAAGTGGAAAGCTGAAAAGCTACCCTGTTTGAAACATTCTTCCTTTGTGTCTTCTGTTCTGGGGAGGAAAGAAGCATAATTAGGGACAGTGAGATGGCTGGGTGGGTGAAGAAGCCTGGGAACTCCTGAGTTCAATTACGTAATGTCTCCATGCTAGAAGGGGAGAACTGGTTCCTGTAAGTTATCATCTGACCACCATCCATGTGCGGTGATATGTACACCCTTCCCATAACACAAATAAAAATGTAAGTGGAAAAAATTTAAGATTGTAGTAGCCATTTTTGAGATTGCATCTGTAGTAGCTAGAAATAGAAATGGTGTTCAATTCCTAAAAACCTGAAGCTTGTCTCTTCCATGCCTGTGGTGTTTCTCTAGGTGGATGCTAGGAGCAGGGCATTTATATGTCCACTCCGACTCCTCCACATGTTGTGTCCCTTTAGGCTTTTGAAGAATAGAAGGTTGTAGAAAGAGTTTCTGGCCTGGCCTAGCCTCAAGATCTGGACCCACAGTCCCTAATAACCACACAATGTCTTATCTGAATTACATGCTGTTTGGTCCATGGCTCAGGCACATTACTTGCTAAATCTTACTCTTAAACTAGCACATGATTAGCCAGGTGGCTTAGTACCTTTTCTCAGAGCATTTACGTCTTCTTTCCTCTACATTTCCCTGGCAGCTCTGCTCTGCTCTTCCTCATCCCAGAGTTTTCTTAGTCTGGTAGTCTCGCCCATACTTGCTGTCTGCCTTCTGGCCAATCAGCCTTTTATTAAACCAATAGTAGGGACAAATATTTGCAATGCACAAGAGCATAGTGCCACAGCAGAAGAATTGGTGGCTTGTTGTGGAGAATGATTCTAAAGCACAGATGCGCAGCCTCACCAGCTCGATTGCCACTGACTTCCCTAAACTCATTTATAAAAGTCCCAGCAAATGCCACACAATGAAGAAGTGTCTCTTACTGAAATATTCATGAGAACCCAGACATATACAGCCCCTTTCCTTTAGAAAAAGAGAGGCTGGAATTTATTTCTTCAGTCTCCCCCCCGCTAGTGTTGCTGCTTCATTGAACACCATATCCACTGATCATACACGTCATTTGCGTGCCTTTGCTTCAACTGTCTAAGAGAATCAGGACTTGAAGGAACATCTGTTTCAACCCTGATTGTTGTTTTGATCGGAAACTCAAAATTTAGAGAATGCAAAGGGCATGTCCAGTCTTCTAGTGACAGATGGGTACAACCAAGACAAGTCTCAAAGAAGCCATTATGGTCTTGTACCAAGTTATTTCAGTTCATACTTCAAGATGACCCAGAGACAAAGAGAAGCATCAGCTAGCTATTTTAATATGATTGCCATTATGTGGATGTTTTTGAGAAGACCACTTTTTTGAGTGCATTGCTCCATCATAGAAATACCCTAAGCTTTACCTAAGGAAATGTCTAAGGTGAGTCAACTGTAGCTTCAGCTATGCAAAGTGTGTGAACATCTAATACAGTTTTGAGGGACTGGGTTTGCTAGGGATCTGGGCAAAGATAACTGTGTTTCATCTCCTTTCCTTTGTTGTTACAGCTCTACCATCTCCCATCTCTTGATAGTCGGTCTAGGGAATGAAATTTAATCCTATTTGTCCTACTTATCTGTAGTGAGTCACAATAACAGACCTTTTTGCTCTCTCTTCTTTGGTAGATCTACCACAGCCCTATAACAAAACAGGAAGAAAGTAAGTAATTCCATTTTATACTCTTCTGACATTAGAAGTGCAAAACTGTTCTAGTGACAGTAAATGCTAGTGTTGGCAACAAGTGCCACTCATGTAAATCTGTGTAAGATGAAGCCTAGCCCTGATTTAAATTGAATTAGGGAAGTTACTCCATTGAAACTTATGATGTGAATGGTACCGAGGACACAGAATATATTATCTCCTCTTTATTCTAGACAGATGATTAAAATTGTGTGCATTTCCACAGTAGTATTTTTTATTTGATATTGCTTATGTTTAGGGTAGATATGATATAAAGGGCACTAACATTTTGTGTTATGAAAGTCTAAACCTACCCTGAACATGCTGTCATTCAATGTAAGGGTGAGTGGAGATGAGTACCTGCCTCACCAGTATACCCATCTTAGTTCCTTCCCGTGACTCTTGCATGTTGAGTAGGGACTTCTTACTATGCTATGAACTAACTCTCCTTTCCTTTCCTCAAAACAGTGGAGCTGAATGAAGTGGGTTTCAAGTTTGTTAGGAAGTGCATCAATTTTATTGAGACCAAAGGTAAGATCTAAACCATCACCTTGAAATGGTTGAATTTGGCCACTTGGCTTTTATCCTAAGGAATCTTCTCTAAAGTAAGAATGGCATTATCTCTTAGTCAGGACGAATCTTTAGGATGGCAACTTTTTATAAATCTAATTGGTGGTTCAACTTGGAAGAATGGAGACTAAAAAATGAGGCAGACTAAAGTCTCATGCAATAGCTAACTTTATTCAGAGCATCAGACAATTTATACTCTTAAGTGTTAAGAAAAGTCACATTAGTAAAGTATACAATCACAAGGATAAACCATATGTGGCAGAAACATGTTATTTCATAATGGCATATAAACAACAATAGCCGGTTGTGATGAGTAATCTGAAATAAACTCACTCCTATCCTCTGCACATGAGAGGGGTATAAAAACATAATTCAAGGACAATTCTGTGTATTTGAAGAAACTCAGCTCACAACACTCCTGTTTGCTTGGAGTTTTCTCACAAGCACTCAGAATTGCCCTAGCACAGCTCCATTTTTGGACTGTATTTCAACAGCTTGTATGCTGGACACATTTGTTTAAATTGAAGCCAGCTCTAAACTGGCTACCATGATAGTACTCCTAATCCACGAATATATGCATAATTTGTGGTTTCTACTTTTAGAGAGAAAAACCTTGCAATGCTTTAAAATGTGTTCTCAAATAGTATCTAATGTTCCTCAAGCAGTTCAGTATTAGTTCCATTTCAAATGACCAAGAGCTCAGCTTCTACCACAATATAATTTTATTATCAATATAAAAGTTGATAGGACCAAATCTAAACTCAGGGACATGTAGAATTAGCATGCTTCTTCACAAGCCAAATGTCTTTTTTTTTTTTCCCCCTGAGGATAATTTGAATGCAGGTGGCTGTGGTGTATGTATCACTCTGTTTTCTTTGAAACTTTTCTTCAGCCTTTCTTAGTACAAAAATGGACTTTGGCTTAACCTCTTCCATACTCCAACTCTCTTCTCCTTCATATTTGCTGCTTGAGAGGAAATGGAGAGTTGATGTCAATTTCTTTTTCTTTTTTTTTTTTTTGTGAGCTGGAAAATAACTTTATTTGTTCTAGCGAGCTGGCCAGTCCTCTCAGAATTTCTGAAATTGCTTCTTGGTTCCAGCAGCCTTGGTGACCTTGAGCACATTGAAGCGCACCGTCTTGCTCAGGGGCCTACACTCCCCCACGGTGACAATGTCTCCGATCTGTACGTCCCTGAAACACGGGGACAGGTGTACAGACATGTTCTTGTGGCGCTTCTCAAAGCGATTGTACTTCCGGATGTAATGGAGATAGTCCCGGCGAATGACAATGGTCCTCTGCATCTTCATCTTGGTAACGACACCAGACAGGATGCGACCTCGGATGGAGACGTTACCAGTGAAGGGGCATTTCTTGTCTATGTAGGTGCCCTCGATGGCCTCCTTAGGCGTCTTGAATCCTAAACCGACGTTTTTGTAGTAGCGAGGGAGTTTTTCCTTGCCGGTTTCTCCAAGCAGAACATGCTTCTTATTTTGAAAGATTGTGGGCTGCTTCTGGTAAGCACGTTCGGTCTGAATGTCCGCCATCTTCCCGGCAGCCGGAGGAAAAAGCTTGATGTCAATTTCTTATCTTTTAATCACTAGTTCCTTTCCAACATAGCAGACTGTGCCTATCTACCTATTGTGACTCACTGAAACTGAAACAAACACCTTCTTTTTTTATTTACTATAGAGTGTATTACCTTCCCTTCCAATTAATAGGAGATAGGTGCAATCAGATGGAGTCCTGAGTAATTTTTGGATATAATTAAGGTGGTAGGACTGTTCCTCTGTAATAGAGCAGGGCTGAAGAACTAGAAGAGCAAGGAAACCTCTTTGTTGTTTGTGAACTGATTCCAGTGTGCAGGGGCTTCTTTTATCTGCCTCAGGGAACATAAAAGGCTGGAGCTATTCTGACAAAGACAATCTGTTTTCTTTTCCTAGGGATCAAGACAGAAGGGTTGTACCGAACAGTGGGCAGCAACATCCAGGTTCAGAAGCTGCTTAATGCCTTTTTTGGTAACAGTTTTACATATTTTTCATTGGGGGTGGTTTGTGTAGAAACAAATGGGACTGAAAAAAATGAAGACATTTCTCAGGAAAGTTGCAGAAGGACATTTTAGATTTGAGTTGTAGTCTTCTTTTGTTACTCAGGCTAATCTCAAACTCCTCCTCTTTGCTAGAACTTTCCTAGCCATGATGGTCATGTGTGCACTTGCCAAATCCAAGGAGCATTCCAGTTCATCTTACTTGCTCTCCTGGTTGAACATTGTCTCCTTTCTGGGAACTGTCTCCTTACTTGACTCCCATGTTATAATTCTATACTCATTCTATAACATTTTTTGTTCTTCTTTTGTTAGTGACTCTTTATGGATCTATTTTTCCCCTCCTACCATTTAAAGTTTTAACGGCATTTCCCAGAGTTCTATCTTGGCATACCTTTACTTTGTCCTATACTGAGTGATATTTATCTTGGATATGGGTTACATTTCCTTCAAAAGTGTGTGTGTGTGTATCTTGTCATCTTTATTGAATGTTGACTGTTAGGACTTGCTCAATGTCTTATTTTCATTGAGTAAAAGAGCATTGAGATTGGTGTTTTTGGTTGTGTGTGTTTTGGTGTTTTATGTTGTTATTTTGTTTTGTAGGTAATTATTGGTTCATGTATTTTTGTAAGTTTGTTAGACAAGACATAAAGTATTCTCTACTGGCTTGTTTAGACCTGCTATTAAATCTTGACTTCTCTTGTGTCTTCGTTCTTGGAACCGGAGAGAGGGCTTAGTGGGTAAAGCAGCTGCCATTCATGTGTGAGCCTTAGTCTGGGTTCCCAGAGCTCACAGAAAAGCCAGATAAGGTAGGAAGCATCTGCAATCCCAGTGCACTTGTGGGATAGTGGATAGTGGAGACAGGAGAATTCCTGGAAGCTTCTGGGCCTGCTAGCTTACTCGCTTGTCCATTACTCAGTGCAGAAGAGAGTATCTCAAAAAGTTTAGATGGTAAGGAACAGCACCAGAGACTGTGCCCTGACCTTCACATTTAAACTATGGCATACATAATCATACACTTAATAACACACAGTCATGTACACAAACCCAACCATGAAACTATGTACATACATATTACACACACACACACACACTTAAAAAACAAACACAAATGTCTACTAGCTCTGTGAATTCTTAGCATTTTCAGCATAATGCTCTCTGTTAGTCTTTGCCTAACCTGTAGTGTTTCACCCTGTGTTGCTGTTCTCCAGGGTCTTAAAGGCTCTCTCCAGGGAGAGGGTAACAAGGTGAGGTTTCAACAGCTCAGACATTGGGAATCAGGTGAAAAGCAAACAGCAGACTCTTATTCAGCATTGGGGGAAGAGCGTTATATACCCTCCTCCTAGCACCCAGGCTGCACCCTGATCAGATGATGTTGCACAGTCACCCCTCATTGGCTGGCCACCATCAAGACCTCTGACAGTTCCTGTTGCTAGGCCCTCAGGCAGGTTCCACATTGACTCATAAGAAAGTGTGTTATGTGTATGCTTTGGCAATTTCTTCGCCCTGGTGGGCCTGTTTTTATTTCATTACATGAGTGGTCAGCAGGAGTCAGAGCTTGTTGCCCTGACTTTGTTGACCCCACTTCAGGAGGGCTCAGAAACTGGACTATGCCTGTCTTAGGTTAGCTTGCCTTACAACCCTGGGTTTATTATTTATACAAGGCTTCATATTGAGCCACTGACTCAAGAGGTTCCTTAGATAGGTTTTGACCACTGGTTTCTCTACATAGATCCTTCTTCTTTTGTGCTCTGTTAGGTACATTTTTTTTGTAGTGCTGTGGATGGAATTCTAGCTTTATGCATTGTAGGAGAATCTTCTACCACTAAGGACCATCTTCAGCCTATGCCTTAGAAATTCTACGTAGGTCAACTTCCCAGAAGTTTTTTTCCTTCTAGTCTCTTCAGTTGAGTAAGATGTTAGCTTGATTTCTAACTCCTTTTACTGCTACCCAGAAAGTATTTTCAGATATCATGCTATGGTGATGATAGGACTTTGCTGTGTCTATTTTGTCCGTCATAATCCTGTAGTGTCTATTTAGTGACTAAAAGCAGTAGTTTCATATAGTTTGTCTTATCTTCCAATAGTTATGTCAAGGCCATAAATCTTGTGCCAGTTTTTCCACTGTGTCTTGGCATGAAAATTCCTCTATGTTTTGGTACTAGTATCTATGTGCCAAAATCTCTGAATTTCCATTCTGGACATCTCCTGATTTCTAAAGATATATATGCCATCAATTAACCCTGTGCTTCTCAGTCTTACTTTGACCCTGTCACACAAGAATGTGTGCAGATTATCATCATTGTACCTGTATAGCACACTGGATATAACCGAAGCAGTAAGCTATAAAGTTCAAGGAATCAATACTAGAATCGCTAGTGAAGCTCTGTGTAGATGGTCCATAGGTACCTATGTTTTCCATGACTAAAATGAAACTCACCTTTTTTCTTCACTACACACTCACACATCTTCTTTTTGTGAGTGATGGTGAGGTATTTGGTGAGTTTAGGTTTTACAAAGTGTCAGAGAACAAGTTGTAGGGAAAGCTGAAGCTTGGATAAAGTGCAGCATAGTCTTCAGATTTCCTTTAAATATGACCAAGAGGAATGGAGAATACAGGTAAAATTGAGATTGTCAATCAGGTGCTTTTGATATGGAATTTCCCCTGATTATCCAGAAAGACTAAGTGTAACTCGCAGGGCCTTTAATGTGGAAGAGGAGTTTAAGAAAGAGAGTATCAGAGAGATAGCATTGCTTTCAGAAAACAAGGAGCTGAAAAGGAGGAGCTACAAAAGCCAAGGAATAAAGTTTCCTCTCTGGAAGAGTTGCAGTAGTGCTATAACTCACTGTTAGCCTCATTTACATATGCTGTTTTAGGATTTGCTTTGTATTTAATTTGTTGACTTCATTCCCATGGGCTGTCATTATAACTATTATCCATTTTTTTCCAGAATAATATTTTAAAATGCTGTAGCCCCAAATATGTTTCTTTAGGTAATAAGCCAAACTGCCTGAAATTATTGAGACATATAGAAACCATGAGATCCCTTTTTTATTAGTTCACTAATCCATAAAATAGGAAATGCCAGTGTGGCTGGGCAGAGCCTTGCAATAAGCTTTGTTTTAGCACAGTATATAAACATATATTTTCAAGTTATATATTTAAAATAAATGATGAAATAAAATTTTTAATAATGAACAAGGGAGACCATTTTGTCCCTTACTGGCTACTGATTTAGGTTTGGGGGAAAAGCCAATGCTGATTATTCTATAACAGTTGGTTTCTTGGGAACCAGAACTTCACACTATGGAATGCTGTTCTGTGATCTCAGTCTGGGATTGACATTGCACCACAGGTCACTGTCTTGGAAGTCTGGACTGGACTTTTTCCCATGGGTTACCCTCTTTGGTCTAAGGACTTAAATTTGTGAAATTCTCTAACTTAGAAATCAGAATACTTGGCAGTACTTTATACATAACAAAGGTTCCAGGGAATGAAACATGCTTCTCAAGGGTAGGTAACACACTACTCATTGAACATGCTTGAGACATGCTTGAGAATTACCAAGGAATAGAGGAATCTACAACTTTGCTACAGTAGAGTATTAGCAATTGTCAGTGTTGCTCATTTAAAAGTCATTCATCTTCAGTAACTACAAATGATCCACCATTTCCTTTATTTATAGATAGTTTCTCAACCCAATTCATTATTTCTCTGATTTTTTTTAAATTTCTGAGACTGTAATCTAACTCCAAAATTTCTCCCCTTCCTCCCTCAAGCCCTCCCTACTTTTTCTCAAATTCATGACTGCCTTTTGCATCAATTGATGTTACATACATATATGTATTTGTATGTACACACATATTCCTAAATATAACCTTTTGAGTCCATACAAGGTTGCTTGTATGTATGTTTTCAGGGCTGATCATTTGGCACTGGACAATCAATTGGTGTGCTCTTTGCTCAGGAGAATCACTTCCCCCTACTCCTGGCTTTTCCTAGTTGCCCATAGTTTGTGGTGTAGGGTTGGAGGTCTCATGGGCTTTTTCCGTATCTGCTTTGGGATGTTCATTGTTGTCCTTATTGTTAAGGTCATGTTTGGGCAGTCATGTTGATAAGACTTCACAGATGTAGCTTTTGATATTACAAGGAGGCACAATTCCAAAGTGAAATCCCTAATCATCTGTAAATTACAATCTTTTTGCTCCCTTCCCCACAGTGTTCTCTAGGTACTGGGCTCCATATCTCGGCATTTTGATTGGTTGTAATTATCTATAGCAGTCTCTTTTACCTACAAAGGAAAATTTCTTTGATGGGGATGATGACTACATTTACCTGTGAATGTAATGGCAAATGTTTATGTATTTCTCTTAGGGATTATGCTAGTTTAGTAAATTAATGATTGTTGATGCTCTTGCAATAACCATGATTTCACTAGCACTGAGTGGTTAAGTTTCTAGAACCAGATATTGTATCCCTCTTGAAGAGCAGATGTTAGATACAATTAGAGAGCAGTTGGTTATCATCAAGTTGTGTATACAAGTTATCTGTGGAATCCTTTGGGCATATGTCAAAGACTGCTATAGCTGTTACCCTCTTGACTTCTGTTGATGTCTTAGAGTTCCTAGATCCTCAGTTTGAAGCCACTCCATGAAGATGAACTATTCCAGAACACACCCTATATACTGTCAAGTACTACTGTGTTGGGTGGTGGGGATATAGTAGTGAAAGAGGTAAACAAGTCTCTGCTCTCAGTGAGCTTAGAATCTAGCAGCACTAATAGCTCATGGATGATCATATTTTTTCCTCCCTGTTCTAGGATCTTTAATAGGATCTGTATTAGTGAGAAGTAGGTTATAAAGCCATATAAGGGGACTGAACATGGTGGAATATTGGTTATATTGATTATATATGGTGATATATATATTTCTAGCCCACTTTGGGCTACATAGAAGGCCCTGTCTCACAAATTGTAGACAACAATAACAACAACAAAAAGAACAATCAGAGAAAATAAGTTTCATAAAAAGCAGTAACTTTTTTTGTGATCTTTAACAGTATTGATATGAAGTTCAAAAAGAAAAGATATTAAGTTTGAAATATGTAAATATTTCTCTGCTGTGTATTCATGATGGTTAATGTTGGTTTATCAACTTAGGAGGCTCTAGAATCACATAGGCAGGCCTGCAAAGGATTTTCTAGGTTGGATCGTTTGAGGTAGAAAGTCCTACCCTAAAGGTTGATGACATTTTCCTATAGGCTGGGTTACTGACTGCTTACAAAGAAAAAAATGAGCTCATCACTAGTGTTCATGTTCATCTCTTTCTCTGCTATGGATCATACCCTAAACCTGGGAGCCAAAGCAAACAAACAACAACAAAACATTTTTTCTTCCTTAAATTACTTTTGTCTGGATTTTTTTCTGAGCAATAATAGAAGTAAGTGGTTTATACAATTTTTGGTTCTCATTTTCTTTGGGCTCTATTAGTTATCTTCTGCCTTGACCTAAGAACCACGTTTTGATTTTCCTTAGATTTATATTTATCTCCATCACATTCTCTCATTCCTACTATGTATATTGAATGTCCACTAAATGCTAGACACTAGAGTTTATTACTGCCATTCATCTTTATACATCTTTTTGGTTCTTTTAAAAATATTCTTGCATATCTCTTTGCTGCCTATTTTGACTATCCACTCACTGCATGAACTGTTCTCCGTCTGCCACACATTACAACTCTGTCAGATATGGGTAGCTGCTTAAGATGATAAGAAATCCAACACTTCTGTCTAGATCATGAAGCTCTCATTTGGAAAAGTATATTTATAGAATTTTCAGGTAGGTAAGATATGCTCTTGAGTTTCTCTGTCCCTATTTCTACTAGTTTCCAAGATCTCTAGGAATCTGGTATTGACCACAAGATTTGTGTAAGAAATAAATCTTTGAATTAATTAATTACCTCTATTTGTAAGGGTTCTTTGGGAAGCCAGTAGAGGGATTATCTATTTATTAAATCTACCCATCTATCCATCCATCTATCCATATACCTATATTGCAAAAGTGTGTTTTAGATTGGTTTATACAATGCCACCTGAGTGGTCCAAAAATGGCTGTCTTTATAATGGAAAGGCTGAAAACCCAATGAATTCTCAGCTAATAATACTGCAAGCCTCAGCAGTTCTAATCTGGCACTTAAGGTCTGGAGGATTTCTGGAGAGCCGTGAAGCTTCAGTTACAGCCAGAGCCAGAGTCAGAGTCGGAGCCAGAGGGCTGAAGAAACTGATTCTGATGCAAGTGATGGAGGACAGTGGCAGTAACAAAGTGGATAGAGTTGCCAGTGAGATATAAAGGGAAACATCCCCAAAGCAAAAGAGACCTCCTTGCAACCCTCCATTTTTTTTTTAACTTTTGTTGATTCTTTGTAGATTTCACATCATACATTCTGATCCCACTTATCTCCCTGTCCCCTCATATTTGCTCTCTGTGGTCAGCTCTCATGTCCTCAGGCCTTTCTCACCTGCACCTCCAATACAACAGGGTTGTCTCTAGTGTGCTGGGTGCAGGACCTAGTCTCCTGTGTGCTGTGGCTGGTGGAGAGCAGGGCTAGCTAGTTCACTTAATCTTGTCACCCCTGGGCCAGCTTTCTTGCCTGCCACAGGTAACAAGGGGCAGACGGGGAGAGAAAGATGCAACCTTCTTATATCTAACACACAGGTTAAAAGTACCAGGCTCAGATAGCTTGGATCTTCCTCACAGGTGTGTTCCAAAGTTCGCTTTTTAGTTGATTTTAGATCCAGTCAAATTGACAACAAATATTAACCTTCACACTAATGATGTCCTCAAAGTCACAAACCTTACAGTACAATGCTGACCACAGAATTTTCCAGCTGTAGTTTCATATTCAGATGTCTCTCAGATATTCTGAATGATAGGATAAGTTACTGCATCCAGCGTGACTTCCTCTTGGAAACCTGAACCAGGGTGATGTGGGAATGAAGAAATGACAGACACAAAAGAAACAGGACATTCATATAGAAAAACTGGGATTGGGTGAGCTGTGTTCAAGTGAGTTGTGCTTGCTCTGATGGAGGACACCTGATAGACCACAAACTGGAAACTCGGTGTTTATTATGCACAACACTCAGAATGCTTGTATATATAGCACAAGGAGGTGGAGGAGTTAGCTAGCCTTGGTGGGAGGTCTCTGTAGGACAGCACTCTGAGCTTGTTGCTGATTCTCTAAGCCTGACTTGGAGAAGGTTTTGCCATTCCCATGAGTCTGAGGTGTTGGGATCCTTGACATGGTTGTGTTCATGTCAACAATACATTTACTCAGGACTTTATCATTCCATACAGTATAATTAATTAATTGTCAGATACCTTTAACTAAGTTCCATATACTTTTCAAATTGAAGTAAAGCAAAAATAGAGACCAACCAAATTTATTGGTTTAAAGTTCTCCATGAGTCCCACTATGGTATGAATGCAATTGGTTTCATGGGTTGATCAGTCAATATGTTCTCAGAGAATGTTGCATTCTATAGGAAGCATATTTATAAAATACTATGAAGTACTGTAAAGAGAACAAATCAAGATTGCAAGCATAAAGGCCACAAATGATCAAATGATAGACTTATCCACTAAAGATTTCTTTTTATAGTTTTCTTAAGACAGGGTTTGACTTCATAGTCCATACTGGCCTTGAACTAACTGTATAGTTCAAACTGACTCTGAACTCACTATTTACCCTAAACTAGTTTCAAATCTTCCACCTTCTTGCTTCAGCCCTATTGAGAGTTGGGATTACAGATGAGTGACACCATACTTGATTAACATTAAGAATTAAAATATATTAGTAGATCTTGAATATACATTTCTGTAATATTAAAAATCAGACCGAAGGCATCCTAAATGCTAGATAAGTTGTCTAACACTGATTTATACTCTAAACACTACTGAACACATGGCTTGCTGTACCTATTACATTATTGAGATTATCTTTGGAAATGAGCCTCTTCTAGTAGAAGTCTTTTTTTTTTCCCTCTAAAACAAGAACCATCTGTTATGTGGCTATACCTGGTACTACAAATTATCTACCATATGTTGTCACAACATTTAGTTAATTGTGAATTCCTGAAGATAGCATTAGTATCACACAGTCATCTGAAATGTTGTGCAGTTAAAACTTGGGAATGGATTATAAGTGGCAAACCAGTAGTATTAATACATGAGAGGCAAAACCTCTCAATAATACCTAGATTCCAATCGTAAGAGATTCTTCTTTTAATTCACCTGAGTCAGAATCAGCAAAAGCAAACTATTCCATCCTCTGCTGGAGAGCATCTCTTATTTCTTGCTCTTAATCCTCTGTTTTTCTTCTAGTGATATTGTTCTTTTGCTTTCCAGGTGCACATAGCTTTCTTGTGCCACTAAGCTATTATTTCCCGTTTAGTTCAGGATCCATTCTTCCAAGGCTCATTCAGACTTCTGATTTATTCTTATTACTTCATGCTGTTGTTTCCCTCTAGTGGAGCAAATGCCACCTTAGAACAAGAAAAAATACGTTATTCTTATTCCTCCATATCTGTCTACTTTGGGAATTCTATTAATTACTAAAGTCCCATTTTGATATTGTAAAGGAAGAAAAATAATTTTCCCATACTGTTCATAGGTTCTTATTTGGAATGGACATCTATAACAATAAAAAAGAAAAACAGAGCAAACAGAAGTTAATGCCCATGCATATTTCATATATACAGAAGTGACACCCAGGAAATGAGTAGTTCTCAAAGAGTTACTTTTGAGTTATAGCCCATGCAGCATCTTCAACAATTTAGAGAAATTACAAGACAGAAAGAAAGTAGCTAGAGATTAGGGGCAACAGATTATGACAAGACAACTACCTAGCCAAAGCTAATTAGTAGACCTTGTTCATTCCTCTGGCACTGTGTTTTGGCTGAGAAGGTCAAAAGTTGTGGTCAGTGGTTGCTCTTGGTTCTCTCTAGTGAATGTAGACAGTTCCTTTTACCTATAAGTGTATGTCCCTCTTTTAGAAATGCAGGGAGGGCTTAGGGCTCACTACATCTGCTGCTATTTAATTTTCTCTCTTTGCTTGTTTGTTTCTTATGTGATGCTGGCGATTGAACCCAGAGCCTCACACTTGCTAGACAAGTACTCTGTAACTGAGTTTCTTTTTCAGTGTCCTTGCTTATCTTAATTGCTTTCACTTGTGCAGGGCTTCACATTTGAGACAGCATATTCTATTCTTAAGAAGCCAAAGCTCGTTTAATTTGCCTTGTGTGTAGTGTATCTGTATGAGTGTATGTGTGTGCGCATGTGCATGATTGCTCTCCAACGTCTTCCTCTCTACCTTATTTACTTAAGATTATTTTTTTATTTTATGGATATGTGTGTCTGAGTGTATGTAAGTGTACTACATTCATGTGGGTGCCTGTGAAGTCTAAAAGAGGTTATCTGATCCCCTGGATCTGGAGTTATGGACAGTTGTGAGCTTCTTGAAATGGGTTCTGGGAACTGAATCCAGGTCCCCTACAAGAACAACTACCTGCTCTTAATCACTGAGCTGTCTCTCCATCCTCATTATTATTGAGACAGGATCTCATAGGGAACCTGGGGGATACTGCGTTAGCTAAATTGACTGGCTAGAGATTCCTCAGATCTGCATATATCTGCCCCTATGGCCAAAACTGGGTTTTGAGACACATTGTTTTATACTTACCATTTTACATTGGTGCTGGAGATACAAATTCAGTTTTTCATGTTTGCACAGCAAGTACATTACCCACTGAATTATCTCCATAGTATCCCTACAGCCTCATTTAAAACAAAAGTTTCTCACTTTTTTTTTTCACTAACAATTCTGTACTTTGCTGTTTCTATTATTGTGAATTTACTGGTGTGATATAATTAT
Organism: Sigmodon hispidus; assembly: GCA_004025045.1. Lineage (NCBI taxonomy): Eukaryota > Metazoa > Chordata > Mammalia > Rodentia > Cricetidae > Sigmodon > Sigmodon hispidus. The sequence goes on from PVIH01001872.1 coordinate 77,567, forward strand.
TTTGGGGCTCATCTGTCCTGTTTCGCAATGAGCATCTCAGGAAAAGGGACCATCTTTTAATCTTGCTTGCAAATCATACATACACGAATATTTGCAATGTGCAGCTTTTTAATGTAATAGAATGTGACTTTAGACAATTATACCCTGTATTATTCTCTGAAATACTTAGAAAATCCTCAAATTTGAGTTTACGTGCTTAACATGAGAGACTGCTATCATCAAATTACTTGAATGATCCTTAGAAATTCTTCATACATGAAGAAAGCTTTTAAGGACAAGGCTTCTGTTTTTCGGATTAACTTCAGTCCTACCAAGGAGGGTGATAGTATATCTCATTATACAGTTTGCTTTACAATGATATATGTGCTGGTATCTCTTCCTATCTTGTGCATGCTAACTGCTTATCCCTTTTAGATTTTAAAGAGGTTGAATTAAAATTCAGAAGTTATTCTTTCCTGTTTTATTTGCCCCATCTCTATGCATTTTTTCTCCGTTTCCCTCCCTCCCCTCTTCCCCTTGTCTCATTCAGTGTTTTTCTATCTCAGATGTCTCTTTCCCATGTAGTGTTGTTGGTTGTAGTTTTTTTTAACTCCATTCTTTGTGGGGGGTTGCTACCCAGCTCCCATGGTTGCTTATTCTTAATTATCAATGCCCGACCTTAGCTTGGCTTATTTCTAGCCAGATTTTCCTAAATTATACCATTTATCTTTTGCCTCTGGGATTTTTATCTTTCTCTTACTTTTGTAATCTTACTTTTACTGTTACTCCATGGCTGGCTGTGTGGCTGGATGACTGGTCCCTAGTGTCCTCCTCTCCTTATTCTCTTGCTTCTTGATTCTTATTCTCTTATGTTCTACTCTTTGTATTTATTCTCCCTGCCTGTCATCCCCACCTATACTTTCTCTTTCCTTGATATTGGCCATTCAGCTCTTTATTAGACCATCAGGTGTTTTAGACAAAGAATCACAGCTTCACAAAATTTAACAAATGCAACATAAAAGAATGCAATACATCTTTTAAAACAAATGTTCCAGAGCATAAACAAATGTAACACATCTTAAAATAATATACTACAACGGTGTAGTTCCTTGCCCCATCTCTCTATGATCCTCAGGATAGGACCTGTTCAGTGTCTAGTTATTGTTCAATGTGTAGAATCACTCATGAAAGTAAGAACCATGTTACAAAATAAAACTAATACATACCTTCCAGATCAGTCCCAAGGCTTTATAAAACAATAATTGTTAGTACAGTACTGTCTGCTCTTAATCCCAGTGCCCAAGGTGCACCCACTAACCTTATAGATACACAACTGTTGTCTGCAAGCTCCTCCCAGCTACCCTAACCCTAACTTCCTGCCTAGATGAATTACCTGCTTCAATGACTCCAGCTATCAGGCTACAGATCTGGGTTCTAGACAGGAGATTTTGTGAACTCTATAGTTTTTTTTTTTTCAGAATTGAGATTTAAGTGGGGTGGTGTTCCTAAAAAAATAATGGAGGATCATTGCAAGTAAAAATTTGTTTCTCAATTCTAGACAAAAAGACTTAACACTTTTGAGAAGAAAGCCGTTGTTTATGTGAAATTCAACTTAACTGGTTATTCTATATTTTATCTGGTAATCAATCCAGAGTCAGGCTCTGCAGGACAAAATCTAGTTCTCATGCATAAGAATTTTGATAGTTAGTTTAACAGTAATGTGAAACCCCAGAGGTGTTTTATGATTCTATTTGTGTCTTGATAACTTGATGATTCTGAAAGCCACTAAAATCGATTGCTAATGAAAGGTTTGTTATTTAGAGAACAAAATAAAGTCACTACCATGACAACATTTGCTCCATGTAACCTCTTAGAAAGTGAAATCAAAGATTGAGGGTGCCTATTTATAATGCTTTTGGAATCTGGTTTTGGAAGGTCTTTGTTGAGATATGCATGCTTAAAATTGGATAAAATTAATAATAAAATTTTTATATTAAAATTATTACACAGCTTGTGACTTATGTCTTCAAGGGCTCTGGGGTAAACTTTGAAGAGCAAGCAGGCATTTGATAAGCTCGTTTTTGAGCTCTTCTAAGAAGTCACTGTTTATCCATATGAGAGCTACTTGATAGCTTGTTGTTCGGATAAATGGATTTCCAGGAAGTTTCTGCAATGAAGCTGTTGGCAACTTCCACGTACTGGCAGGAATTTCCTGGAATAGTAATTCAAATTAATGCAGAGAATTAAGCCACACACTCATACAGTTCAACACAGTAAATTGTATGGCTGCCTTTAGTTTCAGTTTTTATTCTTTGTATTTTTGCTCTGAGGTGCCTTTTACACTTTTTGTTTTAATGGAGTAGTCTCAGTAATTTTCTATAGTGTCTCTAATCCAGAAGTTCCTAACATTTTCATTTACTAAGGAAGTAATTCCACCCAACTTAACAAGTAATGCTTATCTTTAGAATTTAGTAGCCCTTTTATTTTATTTTAACTTGAGATGAGAGAAAATAATGTTTAGGTTCCCAATAAATTAGCATAACATCTCTGAATAAAATATAGGTCTATTCTATGGACAACAGAACAAATCATTTAGCTGTGCTGGTGTATTAAAATTTTCTACAGAATTCATCAAGCCTCTACTGAGGAATATCTACTTTTTAAAAAGTTTGCTTTTGTTTTTAATTGCATTAAAGCACATTTAATAAAATTGTCCATATTAACCAATGTTCAGCAATATTAAATATATCCATGTCATTGTACAGCCAATATCCAGAGCTCTTCCCATCTTGCAAAACCAAAACTCTGTACAATAAATAACAACCTTATTTCAAGAAATAAGTTACTTTCCCTTAACTCCCAGCAGCTGCCAGCCTACTTTAGAAGGTCAATTTGACTATCTAAGATGCAGGGGACCTAATATTAGTAGAGCATTTAATAACTGTCCTTGAATGACTGGCTTATTTTACTTAGTATAATCTTGTGAAGAGTCACTTATATTGTAGTGTGTATCTAAAAGTTTAGCCCTTTTTATTCCACTGTTCATATACACCACATTTTGATTATTTATTCGCCTGTTGTTAGACATTTCCTTCAACCTTTTAGCTTTTATGAATAATGGTGATAGAAAAATTGATGTATAAATATCTAACCATCAAGATTCCACTTCAATTTCTTTGAGTATATAGGCAGATATGGAATTGGTGAATCCTATCATAATTCTCTTTTTAAGTTTTTTTCCTTTGAAAAACCATAGACATATTTCTATAGTACCTCTGCCACATTTTAATTTTTAGAAGGGTTTATTTTTATTTTATGTATATGAGTGTTTTTATCTTTATTTATGTTAACTATACATGTGCAGAAATCAAATTAGATTTGATTTCTAATTTGACTAGAAATCAAATTAGATTTCTAATAGGGGTGCTGTGCTCATGGAGGCCAGAAGAGGGTGGCATATCCCCGAGAATCAGAGTTATAGACAATTGTAAGTTACTATGTGGTTGCTTGAAACCAAATTCAGGTCTTCCGTAAGAGCAAGCAAACTGTGCTTTTCATTACCGAACCATCTCGCTAGCCCTCATTTTACATTTCACACCAGTGTACAAAGTTTCCAGTTTGTCCACGTTGTCACCATTACTTGTTTTCTAATTTGATTTCTGTTTTAGTAAGTGACCAACGAAAAGGATATGAGACCATATCTTCCTGTGGTTTTTAAATTACATTTCAAAATATTAGCTTTGAGCACCTACTTCTCCTCCTGCTGTAGTCTCCCATTGGTTTTCTTTTTCTTTGTTAGAGTTATATGGGCATCTGTCATGTAGATCAATCCATCTTGAATTCTTTTTAGTAGGTGGTGAATGGGACAGGTCCAGCTTCATTGTAAATAATGATAAAAACATAAAATACTGTCTTTTCCCCACTAAGTGATCATGATACCCTTCTTAAAATCATTGCAGCATGCTTGTAACTCTGCTCTGTTCCATTGTTCTGCACATCTACACTGTTTTGATTCCTCTAGCTTTGTTAAAGGTGAGATTCACTAGGGTACTTTTGTCCCACTATCGTAGCAGGGAAAACTTAAATTGTTGAAGTTTTTCTCAAGAAGAATTAATTTGAGATTTTATAGAGGCAGACAATCAACAGAGTCATTGTGAGATTTCTGTGAGTCATGAAGAAGGTTGGACGTGTCTCCTATATGGAAGGGTGGGGTGATTCTTTGAAATTATTTGTTTTTCAGAACACAAAGGCCAAGGGGATCTCCCAATCATCATGAATGTTTCTTTGGGACACAGGGTTCAGACAAAGTTCGACAAATTGCTATACTGAAGTAAACTTTCTTTTCTTTGCCTGGTTGTTGAACATAATATGATTTGTTGTTTTCTATTTAGATTTTAAATAGGGAAAAAAATCCCATTTTGCTTAAATAGTTACTTTTCTTTTTTTAGTTACTCTACAACTTATTTTTTCAATTAAATACATTATAAACACTGTGTACTCAGATTATTTCTATTTTTCCAAAACAATTCTATGTGACTCAGAATAGACTTTTAAAAATGTATTTGGAAATTATACTTACTAAGTTTACAATATAAAATTTGTTCCTAAAACTATAGTTTTATAATTGAAAAATCTTGCACGTAATGATCTCCAGCCCTGCTTCTTTATCCTGGAAGAGAGTTTAATGGCTAGTCGTCTGACCTATGATTAGATGTCTTAGTCATAGGAAACTCATTTGTCCTGGCACATGAGCCGTGGCTCTTGTCTGTCCAGTTCATTCCTGCCAGCATAACCACTCTCTAAAGAAGCCTTAACTGGATGAAAGTTAAATATGGATGTGTCATTCTGCTGAGACAGAGAAGAGGCACCAGAACACAAACCATGAAAGAACAAAACAGTTTATTGCTTACAAGTTTCTGAGATAAAATGGGTAGTGGTGAGTACTGATTGTAAGGGTGCTGTGCTCAGTCTACAGATAAAAGCCACTTTGGCCTGTAGGATGAGGTCCTTATTTGGGTCCAGGAGAGTAGCCAAGCAGCTTTTTCATACAGAATTCCAAGTGATAGGTTTAAATCAAGTTCCATGTGGTTACACTGTGGGAGGAAAGCTTCATTATGGCATATAAGAGAAGGCTGTGCAGGGGCATGTAGTGAAAAGTAGGTTATGTCTGCTATGTCATAGGAATATAGATACCTGAACCACAACACTGAGGAGCTTGGAAGACATGGAGATCTGGAAGTTATGTTGAAGGTGAAGAAATAAGCTCTGCTTCAGGTATTATAAGGTTAGGTTAAATGTTCAAAATGGATGCTGAGCCACCATAAAATTATAAGAATTCACCATAAAGTTATGATCCTATTACAAATGCCATTGCCATGAATGTTCTAGTACATGCTTTTAGGAGAATGAGTTAAATTAATATGTGCATAGAAGTCTGTTGCCAATTCACTTAGAAGTAGAATTGCTGGTTTATAGTATGTTAATAAGTTCAGGTTTAGAAACAATCTTTTTTGAGATATTTTTACAGTTCATGATATTGTTGATCTGAAGTATACAATTGGAAATGTTTTTCATTAACTTCACTGAGCAATGTACTCATTCTATTATTCTGTTATAGAGCATTTTCATAACCCCATTAAGATCTACTTCCAGTGTCTTACTTTCTGATGGTATGTTGGCCTTTACTGAATATTCATAAAATTGTTCTTATATATGGCCTCTTTCACTTATCATTTTGTTTTCTAAGACATCAGTAATAAACACATACTACACTAATTCTTTTCTGTTGCTGAATAGAATTCTTTTGGATTGGTTGTTACACATTGTTATTCTATTTCCTAGTTGATGATCATTTGAATTATTTCCAGTTTGCGGCTATATTGAATAAATGTTTGTGTCTTAATCTTGGTGTGGGCATAACAATTTTATTTTTATTGGATAAATATCTGAGAGTGAACTTACTGGGTTGAATAGATAATTGATGTTTTAACTTTCGAGGAAACACAAAAACATGTTCTAATATAACTGCACTGATTTCTATTTCTACCATCATCAGATTATCTTGTTTCTCCACATTCTCATTGTGATGTTTTGAAAGAAAATGGCTCCCAAAGCGAGTGACACTGTTAGGAGGTGTGGCTTTGTTAGAGGAAGTGTGTCACTGCAGAGGTGGGCTTTGAGGTCTCATATGTACTCAATATACCACTCAAAGTATAACCAACCATTTACTGTTGCCTGCAAGCCATGATGTAGGACACTCAGCTACCTCTTCAACACCTTGTTTTCCTGCACACTGTATGTTCCACTATAATGATAATGGACTAAACCTCTGAACTGTAAGCAAACCACCACAAGTAGATTTTTTTTTATAAGAGTAGCCATGGTCCTGGTGTCTCTTCATAGCAACACAAACTCTAAGACACCAACATTTACTATTATCTGTTGTGCATTTATTTAAGAATTTATAAGAATCTAAAGTGCTATTTTTCATGGCTTTAATTTACAGTTCTGTTATGACTGATAGTGCTGAGCATTTTATATGTGTTTAACCGTTTATGTAACTTATTTGTTGAATATAAGACTATATATTTTGTCTATTCTTTTCATTGAGCTGTCTTCTGATGAGAATCATTTTTATGAGATAAGTGTTTCCCAGTCTGTTGATGCAGTTTTGTTTCAAATTTTTTTTGTAAAAAAAATAAAAATAAAAACTTAATGAAAATATAATTACAAACTTTCCTTTACTTTCCTCCCTCCAATCTCTTCCATGCTCCCCAATTTTTAAATTCATGGCTTCTTTTTTCTTTGATTACTATTGTTACATATATAAAAATATAAATATAACATGCGTTTTCTGTTTATTGTTGTTTGTATGCATGTGATTTCAGGGCTGCTCACTTGGCATTGGATAACCAACTGAGATTCATTCCCTTGGGAAGGCTAATTCTCCCTGTCTCAGCTGTCATTGTTTACCTGTAGTACTCTGCCTTATGAGATTTCCCCCTTCCATGAAAGCTTGCTAATTGATGTGTCATTGGTCATGTCCTGTTTAGGCAACCATGTTGTTGAGGTACCATGGATGTTGCTTCCCTGTCATTTCTAGGAGATAAAATCTCAGAGCAGACTTCCTGTTTCTCTGGCATATGCAAGCATTCCATCTCCTCCTCTTCTATATTACTTGAGCCTTAGGAGCAGTAGTTACATTGTAGGTTTGTCCATTGGTACTGAACACCACACACACCAGTTGATCTCTATATTTTAGCCAGTTGTGATGTTTTATAGTAGTGTCTGCTGCTCCTTTGATGAGAGGTGAGAGATTTACTTATGTATGGGTATAAAGAAAGTATTTAAAATGCAGTTAGGAATTATGCTAGTCTAATAAAGTGTCAATTGTAGGTTCTTCTAAGATTCTTGACCTTACTAGGCCCAGGTAGTTGGCTAATTTTCCAATATCAGGCATGATTTCCTTTCTGTTGAACAGACCAGAAGTACAGTTAGATGGTTGGTGGTTACCACCAAGATATAAATGCCACTATTACATATTTAGAGATATCTTGCCATGCTGGTCATATTGTTGTGACTCATAGCCATGAGAACTGGTTACAACTATTGATTGTATCCCTTCCTTCTCATGCTATACCTCAGGGAGTGGTTTTAGGTCGGATTCAGCTGGAATCTTTTGAGACCTTTGTCAAAAGTATGTGATGCTTTTACCATTAGCAAATTACCTTCAGCCTCTGGGAGTTATCTAAGGGAAATAGCAAACAATAACCTATATTGTTTGGGGAATCTCTTGAATTATGCTGACCAACAACTTGAAAAGAGGCTTCTCATACTGGGTTCTGGGGTACTTTTAAGAAAATTTATCTTGGGACCTCCTGCCCTTGCTGGGGAGGAGATAAAGAGATGTGGAGAAGAGTGACTGGAAGGGGCGGGAGAGGGAAGGGAGCTTGAACAAGGGTATACATGGATAAAAGATATGACTTTATTCATAATAAAAAGAAAAAAGATACACTTATAAAGGAGCACTTCAAAGTCATGCATATACAATTTTTAGAATAATGTATGTAGAAATAAATTATTAATGTAAAAACTCAAAAAAAAACCCGAAAATTTTTGTGGGGAACATTGTCAGCTCAAGTTATATAAATTCACTTGTACTGTATATGCATTTGTATACACAACATTTTATCTATTATATGTAATTTTAAGTAAATATTAAAAATGGTATGTAAGGCTCAGAGTACAAAATTTTGAAGGTTGGTGATTTCAAAATTTTGTCTTATAAACTTTTGTCTAAGCAATCTTTGATAAACACAAAATCTTACAGACTTTTCTTGTTTTCTGTAAAAGAAATTAAAGGTTGAGGATGTACCTCAGTGGTATGGGAGAATATTTGCCTAGTGTGTATAAGGACCTAGATTCAGTCCTTAGTACAAAAGACAACAACAGCAACAATAAGTGACTGAGTTTCCACTCACAATACTTTACTGATGAGAGTAAATATTGTTCCATGAGAGGTTGCTCTTGAACAATGAAGCTCCAGGGCCTTTCACATTTCTATCCACTCTCAACCATTCTCCCATGCAAGGAGTGTTCTTCACACTTCCTTAGCTCACCTTGCAATCAACAAGCCAGGCTTCTCTGGATCGGTTTATAAAGAAAAGAAATCTGAGGAATGGATTAACAAGCTGTAGTACATGTAAACAATGGAGTAGTACTCAGCAGTAAGAAAAAAATGATATTCTAAAATTTGCAGGCAAATGGATGGACATGGAGAATATCCTCCTGGGCGAGATATCACAATCCCAGAAAAAGAAGCAGGGGATGTACTTACTCATTAGTGGACTTTAAAAAAAAAATAAAAAGAGAGAGATACCATTGTACACAAGAGCTCAAGGCTAGAACATAACTCAATGACACAGTGCCTCACTTTTGCATTGATGGCCTCTGGCAGAGAGGTGGGTAAGGAAAGACTTGTTTTCTTTAAGGGTCTGGCCACAAGGAGTTTAATTATGCTCCATTAAGAAAATGAGCAGCATGAATGAGCTTTTTTTGTAAATGGGGAGATCATAAGAGTGGGCTGATATCTGAGTTTGAGGAGGTTCATGATGTAAAAATACCAAATAATAAATATATATGTAAAGACTTTTTTTAAAAAAGAAAAAAGAAATACTGTGATTAATAAAAAAAGGAAAAAATCCCATCGAATTGAATTTTCTTTATGTGTTTGATCTATTTCTAGATAATGTTTGCATATGGCATACTCTGGATATGTTTATACAGAAAAAAGAATGCTTCACTTAATTTCCCTTATATGTTTGATCTATCTCTAGATAATGTTTGTATATGGCATATATTGAAGGTCCAGGTTTTTTTCCAGTACTGAGTATTATAGCATGAACCCTAATTGGTTTTAATAAAGTCCAGAAGCAGATATTGGGGTAAATGCTGAAAGATCAGAGAGTCAAATGATGGTTGGGGGCACTAGTAATTTTAGGGGGACCTTGAGCAAATTCAGGATTATGGTCAAGTCCTGACTGGAAAATTCTGTGAGGCTGGATCATCTTAGCTAGCAGTTGTGAAGTCATTTTGGATGTGGAACTTAGAGGAGACTGCAACAAAGATGCCCTGAAACTTTGGATCATCTGGGCCATCCACTTAGATCACAGATTTTTCAGGAGGGCTTCCTCGCCTGATTTTTTTTTTAACCCAGAATAAATCCAAAACCTTTAATTTCCCGTGGAAATAAAAGCAGAAACTTTCCACCAAAGTAATATATCTTTTGATTTAATTTTGAAGTTAAGATATTTTTGCAGTATAAAGATTGGTTTAATCTAGTAGCTTTCACAATCACAAGTTTCTCAGCAGATATTGTTTTTCCATTAGCAGTCAAAAATTTCAGACAACACAATAAACTATAGAATCTAGACTCTGTATTTTTCCATGGCTTATTATATTTTTTATCACTCTCTTCCGTTTTTAAGGACTTTACTATTATTTTAAAATTATTTTTAAATCTATGACTATTTCTAACCTTTCTCTTCTCTCTCCCAAGTCTATGCATATTTTTTCAAACATACTATAAACTGTTTAGAGGGTTTTTTTTTTGTTTGAATCTATCTTTATAGCAGTTCTCTATCTTTATCTGACCATATGAGCCTTTAAACTGCTAAGTGAACCTTCTTCTCTGTCCTGGCTGGTTTTTTAAGACCTCAGCTTCATGATGAAGGCATTGGCAAGACCCATGTTATCTTCCCTATCTCTGGGGAGCTTTTGGATCCATGCTGCCATTGAGTAGCATGCCATCTGCTGTTCATAAACCCCATTTAAGTGTTTTGTAGCAGAGCTTCTTAAAAGAGCCATGCCTCTGCTTGCCACTAGCAAACAGAGCCTAACCAGGAAAAAGCAGTTACTAAGGACCATAGTTTTGACTCCATTTTTGTATTTTAGAAGCCTTTTTTTTTTTAAAAAAAATATTTTCAGGCTTTAGGTGGAAATCCTTGCCCTACTTTGGGTGCCAGTTGTACTATGAACCCTAATTGGTTTTAATAATAAAAACCTGGATTGAGATCAGGTAAAATTCTGAAAGATCAGAGAGTCAAAGGAACAAGCCACATCCACTTCTTATCTCTACAGAGTATTGAATCTAGGACTTTACAAAGGGTGCTAGGCAACTGGTTTAACTGGTTTAATTGGTATAACTGAGTTATAGCCCTAGGTATTTTGTTTGTTTGTTTTTATTATTTTTTGAGGAAGATCTCAATATGTAACCCTGTTCTGAAACTTAGTCTTCCTGCCTCAGACTCCCAAATGCCAGGATTACATGTATTACATTACACCACAACTGGCTCAAAGGCTTTTTTGTATTTAAATGATCAAATTGTCTCAGTAGCATAATAGTATACGTCTTATTTTCTCTACTGAATTGCTTTGATACCTTTGGGAATATTTAATTAGTTGTAAATATTAGGATTTTTTATATTCTCAGAATTATATATTCATCTTTACATAAAGAAGTTTAGAAATCAGGAAATGAAAGTGAAGTTTTCTTTCTCCTTTTGCAAAATTATTTTTTCTAATGTAGGTATTTTGCATTTCTGATTAACTTAATGTTCTTTTTGTGAATTACAATCAAATAGCCCACTAGAATTTTGATGATAATTGTATTGGATATACAAATTAATATTGGGGAGAATTGCCATCTTGATTCTTTCAAATACATTGAGATCTCATTTAATTTTCTTTGCAGAGTTTTCTGTATACAAAATTTTTACTCCAAGATATATCATTCTTTTTATGTTGTGTGGTCTAAGTTCTCTATTAATTCTTTTAATATTATTCATTACTTATATATAGGAATGCAATTGACTTTTTTCATTGTTGAGCATCTAACCCTGGGTCTTGTACATTTAGGCAATTACTCTATTACTAAATATAAACCTCGTAACAAATGTTTTTATGTATTGACTTTGTGTAGTCTTATATAAATTCAATAAGTGTAATACATGTAATGTTTATTTATTTATTTTCAGAAAATAAGATCCTTTTCCCCCCATGTATCCCCTTGTTCTCCCTCCCTTCCCCCTCCCAATCCCTCACTGTCTGCCTACAGCCTCCCTCCTCCTTATCCCTCCATCCCCTCCCCAAAAAGGGCACGAAGTACCAAAGTGGATCAACTCAGCATCCACTCCAGGCAGGTCCAATTTCCTAATCCTAATGTCATGTCTGGGTTAGGTGTTCCTCAGGGAAGAGTAGGCTCTGAAGTGCCAGTCCACACATAGAAACACAGTCTGATCTCTTCCCTCGAGGCTCCACATACTGCCCATGTCACTGGACAGCTGCCTATCCTTGGAGGGCCTAGTTCCTTTTCCTGATGGTTCCCCAGTGGCTGTTCTTAATTCAGTGAGCTCCCCAGAGCTCTAGCCAGTCATCACTGTGGGAGTTTTTCTCATAAGCCCTGTCCCCTTGCTCATATAGAATCTTCTCATCTGCTCTCAGGTGGACTAGGAGCTCAGTCCAGTGTTCAGCCATGTGTCTCTGCCTCAACTTCTATTCATTATTGGATATAAATTCTGTGATGGCACTTGAGGTTTCTATTCATTTTGATTATAGGGGAAGTCTTGTCTTGCCAACACCTTCACTATTGTTGGAGACCTAGCCAGGGATATCCTGTAAGTTCTTGTAGGTGACCCTAGCACCTGGTCTTTTTCCAACCCCACATTGGCTTCCTTTATTAAGATATCCATGTCTTTTTTTGCTCTTTCCTTGTTCCTCTCCCTCAGTCATCTCCTTCTCTCAT
>PVIH01001872.1:89946-126546 GCA_004025045.1 Sigmodon hispidus
CGTTTTGTCTGAAGTCCACTAATGAATGAGTACATCCCATGCTTAGTGCTTACCTTTCTGGGCTTGTGACACATCGATCAGGAGGATATTCTCCAAATGCATCCATTTGCCTGCAAATTTTAGGATGTCATTTTTTTTAACTGCGGAGTAGTTCTACATTGTGTAGATGTACCACAGTTTGTTATTCCATTCTTCAGTTGAGGGGCATCTAGGTTGTTTCCAGAGTCTTACTATTACAAACAATGCTGCTATGAACATAGTTGAGCTCATTTGTTAAGTCTTACAATTTGTGTAAGAGGATTTTTAAGAATTATCTATATATGGGACCATGTCATTAGGAAATAACTCTTATGGGCTAGAGAGATGGTTCAGTGGTCAAAAGTGCTTATTGCACAGGCCTAAGGAATAGAATTTAGAGCCTGGCACTTATGTAACAAGCTGGACATCCTTGAAAATGCCTGTAAACTCAGAACCAAGTCTGGCAGAGATAGGAGGATTACATTACTGCCTTCCAGCCTAGTTGAAAAGTTGTGAGCTCAGGTTCATGGAGAAACTTCCCTCAAAGGAATAGATAGAGAGTTATATATTCTTTTGGCTTTTGTGAACACACCTATATGTACAAGAGTTCAGACACTCTAGTAGACACCTATAAAAATGTGTATGCATACATAAAAATAAATGATTTATAAAAGAAAATTAAACAGAATGTAGACAATTCTAAAAAGGTAAAATTGAACATTTTTACCTTTTCTTCACTCTTAAAACACATTTATTTTTTTTCACTATGTCATATTGGGTGAGAAAGTTCTCTTCTAACTTAATAATATTGTTAGTATTTTTTGTTATTATGAATGGATGTTGAGTTATGTCAAGTGATTAGGTGGTATTATGGTTTTGTCACTTATTTTATGAATATGCTTTATTACATTATTGAGTTTTTAGATATTAAACCAGTCTTGTAAAACTGGATAAATCCCAGGTGGCTATGCTAATCTCTTTTTATATGTTTTAGATTTATTTCCTCATATTTTGCTGGAAATGCTTTCATTTATACTTAGTATAAATATTGCTCTATAGTTCTTAGTGGTTGTTTTTGGCTTTATTATGATACTGTCTTTGTAGAATGAGTTTGAAAGTAGTATACATTCTATTTTCTAGCATAACTTGTTGATTATTGGTATTGACATTTTTGTATGATAAAATATACTAGTGAAAATTTATGGGTCTGGACTTTTTTCTTATGATAAGATATTGAGTGGCTAATTAAGCTTTTTATAGAGCTCATTTAACTCTATATGTCTTTATAAGTTTTAGTATGATGAACTATTTCTGTATCATTTAAATGTAATTTGTTGGTGTGTATATTTACTTATAATATTTGTTTATAGTAATTTTGGTTCCTTTTAAATTATTAGTATATATTTTTAAAGGTTCATTTTATTTATGTATAAGTGTCTGCCACTTGTGTGGGTTCCCACAGAGACCAAAAGAAGGCATTATAAACTATTCAACATTCCCTTACCTTGCCTTGTTTTTCTGTTTGTGAATTTGTTATAGGTTGTAGCAAATTCAATTACCATTATTCCACTGTGTTTGAACTATAATTACTCATAATGATTTTATATGGCTCAATCTAATACACAAATACACATCTATGTACTGGCTTCTATTATTTGAATGGTATTACAGTACAATATTCTCCTACCATTTATTCTTCTCATTCATAATCATTCTCTAGCAATTTTATATATTGGTATTCAAGGCCCCATTCTTCATTTTTGTTGCCATATAGTATTGTATTATGTGACTATTTCATAAGTCCTTTTTTCATTCTCTTATTGACATTTATTGTTTCACTCTTTTTTTAATTTCTTTTTGTTTTTTTTCTTTTTCTTTTTTTTTTAAAACTTTATTATTTATTTATTTATTTATTTATTTGCCTTGGTGTTTGCCTGGAACTGGAACTACAGACAGTTGTGAGCTGCCATGTGGGTGCTGGGAATCGAACCCGGGTCCTCTGGAAGAGCAGACGGTGCTCTTAACCACTGAGTCATCTCTCCAGCCCCCTATTGTTTCACTCTTATTTCAGGTATTGGGCTTTTATAAATAATACTGCTATACATCATTTTGTTCATAATTCTAATGGTGTCAATATGTAATTATCATAGTGAAATTGCAGGGGACTTGACTATATGCACCTTAATTTTTTATGCATGGTAAATTCCTCAGAACTATACCCTCACTTTAAACAATATAAAGGGTGTTTTCATATTTTTACCAACAATATTTTTTAGTTTCAGTTTTTACCCACCTGGTAGATAAATATGATATCCACTTCAAATCTTAATTCAGGTTTAATATACTAATTAATTGAAGAAAGTAGAATTTTAAAAATGATTTTATTTCCTGGAGATAGGATTCTACTATGTAGCCCAGGCTGGACTTGAATTCAGCTTTCTGAGTATTTGGGGATTCAGGTATACATTCTATCTTTGGCATGGGAACTTTTAAAATGTATATATTTGAAAACATCAAGCAAAATATATGGGAAGATATGGAAAGAGGAATGCAAAAGTAAGAATGAAGTAATAATATTGTAATTCTGAGAAGAATAAAATAATAGTTAAAAAATAAAAACTGAAAAATTAAAATATGATTATATCACCTCCTACTTTTTTATACTTCCCATACCTTCCATGTACTCTCTTGACTCCCTCTCAGTGTTTGGTTCTTTTTATTTTGTTTTTCTTATTATGTATGTATAAATGCACATATAAATACAACCTGCTTAGTCTATTTATTGTTGCTTACATATATATGATTCAGGAATAATCACTTGGAGTTGAATAACCAATTATGAATCTCATTCCCGGAGATGACTAATTTTCCTTCTCTCAGAAGTCCTTATTTCTTTCTTTGCTCTCTCTCTCTCTATCCCTTCCCCAACTCAACCACCCCCTTCCCTCCTGTTCTCTACCCACTTCCCCTAACCCCCTCCCACCGATGATCCTAGTTTACTCAGAAGATCTTTTCTATTTCCCCTTTCCCATGGGATATATGTGTGTCCCTCTTAGGGTCCTTCTTGTTACCTAGATGCTCAGGGGTTATGGATTGTAGCCTGGTTATCCTTTGCTTTATATTTAATATCCACTTATGCATGAGTACATACTGTGTTTTTCTTTCTGAGTCTGGGTTACTTCACTCAGAATGATTTTTTTCCTAGTTTCATCAATTTACCTGCAAATTTTACGATGAGGTTTTTTTTTTTTGTTTTGTTTTGTTTTACTTCTGAGTAATACTCCATTGTGTAAATGTACCAGATTTTTTTTTGTCCATTATTTGAGTGAAAGGCATATAGGTTGTTTCAGCTTCTGTATAATAAGAATAATGCTGCTATGAATATAGTTCAGCAAATGTCCTTGTGATAATGAATATCCATCCTTTGGGTATATGCCCCATAGTGTTATTGCTGGATCATTAGGTATATTGGTTCCCATTTTTTTGAGAAACCACCATACTGATTTCCAAAGTAGCTGTGCAAGTTTACACTGTCACCAGCAATGGAGGAGAACAAAGAGATATTTTGATAGAGGGAGCCATTTGAGGTTAGAGAGAAACTGGGTTCTAGGAACACTGCCAGGAATCCATAAGGATGACCCCAGCTAAGATTCCAAGCAATAGCAAAGAAGGTGCCTGAGCTGCCCTTCCCCTGAACAATCAAATTGATGACCTCCCTAATTGTCTTCATAGAACCTTCATCCGTCAACTGATGGAAGCAGATGCAGAGAGCCACAAATAAGCACTGGGTTGAGGTCGCAATCCAGTTGAAGAGAGGGAGGAGGGTTTATATGAGCAAAGGGGTCAAGATCATGATGGGGAAACCCGCAGAGACAGCTGACCTGAGCTACTGGAAGCTCACTGACTCTGTACTGAAAGCTGGGAAACTGTAAAACTGCAAGGGACTGAACTAGGCCTTCTGACAATTGTGTACCTTAGGCAGTTTGTGGGGCCTCTGGCAGTGGGACCAGGATTTATTTCAAGTGCATGAACTGGCTTTTTGAAACCCATTTACTACAGAGGAACACCTTGCTCAGCCTTGATACAGGGGGAGGAATTTGTTCCTGCCTCCCTCAACTTGATATGTCATGCTTTGTTGACTCCCCATGGGAGACCTTGATGGGGGGGTAGAGTGGGGAGAATCCTGGGCATGAGTAAGAGAAGGCAAGGGAGGGGGAACTGTAGTTGCTATATAAAATTAAACTTTTAAATTAAAAAATTTAAAAAGAAATCCTTATTTGCCTAAGCTTCTTTGTATAGGATTGTTATCTATGAGAACACCCTTCCATTCTAACATATCTATTGGTGTTATCATTGTTCAGGTCCTGGTTAGGTAGCCATTTTTTTGAAGTACCTTTAATAGATGTAGCTTTCCTGTCTTCTCTAGTAAACCTAATCTCACCGCAAACTTCCTGTTCCTCTAGTAATTATAATCTTTCCATTCCCTCTTCTGCCATGTTTCTTGAGCCTGCAATGCAGTAATTGTGTTGTAGGGATATCCATTTGGGCTTAGTACCCCACCATCATTTGATTTCTGGAGACTGACCAGTAATGGTATTTTATAATGATCTTTGCTGCAAAGAGTAGCTTCTTTGATGAGGGATAGGAGCTGTACTTATCTTTGGGAATAATACATATTTAAAATGCAGGTAGGAATGCTGCTGTTCTAATAAAGTGATATTAGACTCTTCTCTAAGGTCCGCAGTTTCATTAGCTCTAGAAAGTTGGGTAGGTTTACACTACCAGGCTGATTTTTCTCCTATTGAATAGTTTTTAAAGTCCAATTATACTATTGTTAGTGACTGCCAAAATGAGTGTCACTATTGAATCTTTAGGAATATCCTGTCATGCTAAGTTATATAGGTGTCACAGCTATGTAGTACTATTGGTTGCTTCTCTCTTGGCAGGCTGTCCAGTACCTTCTGATACTAGAAAAGCTAGACCTTAGGCTGGGGGCTTTTTAGGCGAGATCCTTCTTGGTTCCTCCAAGTCTTGTGTCCAACATGTATGGTGTTTTTAGCAATATACAAGATAGATAGATAGATAGAGAGAGAGACAGAGACAGAGACAGACAGAGAGAGAGAGACAGAGAGAGAGACAGAGAGAGAGACAGAGAGACAGAGAGAGAGAGACAGACAGACAGAGAGACAGACAGACAGAGAGACAGACAGAGAGACAGAGAGACAGATTAGTCTTTTACTTGCTTGTTTAGAATCACCCCAAGATTTTTTGAGGCTATCATAAAAGGCACTGTTTTCCTGATTTCTTTCCCAATCTGTCATTTGCATATAGGAAGATTGCTGATTTTTTGTCTATTAATTTTGTATCGTGCTACTTGGCTACAATTTTTAGCAGATGTCAACTTCCTGGTAGAATCTTTAGAGCCTTTTCTGAAATAATTCGTATCATCTGAAATGAAGACAGTGACTTCTTCCCTTCCTATTTGTATCCCCTTGATCTCCTGCAGTTGTCTTATTACTCTAGATCAGACTTTGAGTACTGTATTGAATAGATATGGAGAGAGTGGGCAGCCTTATCTCATTCCTGATGTTAGTGGAAATGCTTTGAGTTTCTCTACACATAGGATCACATCGGCTGTGTGTGAGCATGCAATAAATTGCCTTTATTATGTTAAGATATGTCTTTTTTATATGTTCTCTGTCCAGGACTTTTATCATTAAGGTATTTTAGATATTCTCAAACACCTTTTCTGCATCTAATCATATGATCATGTAGTTTTTGTCTTTCAGTCAGTTTATTTGTTGAATTACTTTTCTTTTACTTTTAATCCCTTTTTTGTTTAGCCTTGTGTGCTTTTGGTATCAGGACAATAGTGGGTTTGTAAAACACAGTTAGGAAATGTTCCCTCAGTTTCCACTTTGTGGAATAATTTGAAGAATTTAATCTTTAGTTTTTATTTACAGGTCTGGTAGGATTCTGCACTGAATCTACCTGACACTGGGCTTTTTTTTGGGGGGGGGTTAATTACTGCTTCAACTTTTATTTCACTAGGGGATATAGGTATCTTTAAAATTATTATTTGATATTGATTTAACTTTGGTAGATTGTATGCATCAAGAAATTTATCCATACTTTTAGGTTTTCACCTTTTTTAGAATACAGATTTTAAAAGTATGTTATTATGGTTCTCTAAACTTTCTCAGTTTCTGTTCTACTATCTGATTTTTCATCCCTAATTTTATTAATTTGCATCCTCTCTCTGCATTTTGATTTAGTTTGTAAATATTTGTTGCTGTTGATATTTTTGAGGAACCAATTTTTAGTTTCATTGATTCTTTTTATTGTTAGGTTTGTTTGTTTTTATTTCACTTATTTTAGCCCTAAGGTTATTTCCTCCCATCTACTTGTCTTGGGCATTAATTTTTATTGTTTTTCCAGAGCTTTCATGTATGTTGTCAAGTTATAAATATAAAACTTCTCCAGTTTTTTATGTAGGCACTTAGTTTTTCTTGATTTTTATCTTGACACAATTTTATTCATTTGGGGTTGTTAAGTTCCTTGAGTGTGGTGATATACTGTAAATTTAATAAAATAGTTTGGAGTATCAGAGCACAGAGCCATCTCTCCAGCTTTCTTCCCCCTCCCCCCCCCCGACACAGGATTTTTGGGTTAAGAGTCCTAACTGTCCTGAAACTTGCTTTGTAGACCACCAGGCTGGACTTGAACTCATAGAGATCCTCTTGCCTCTGCTTCCTAAGTACTGGGACTAAAAGTGTGTGCCACCTTTGTCTACTATTTTTTTTTTGTTATTGATATACAACTTTAATCCATGGTGGTCACATACGCTAGAGAGTACTATTTTAATGTTTTTATATCTTTGTGCTTTGTGCTCTGCTATGTGGTCAGTTTTTGAGAAAGTTCCATAGGCTGGTGAGAAAAAAGTATATATTTTTTGGTGTTTGGGTGGAATGTTCTGTAGATGTCTATTGGGTACAATTAATTTATTGCATTATTGAACTCCAGCATTTCTTTGTCTAGTTTTTGCCTGGATGACCTGTCTGTTGGTGAGGGTGGAGTGTTGAAGTCACCCACTATCTCTGTGTGTCAATATGTGATTTAAGATGTAGTAGTATTTCTTTTATGAACTTAGATTCCCTTGTGTTTGGTCCATGGACGTTAAGAATTGCAATGTCCTTTTGGTAGATTGTTTCCTTTGATAAGTACATAGTATCATTCCCAGTCTCTTTTAAAGTTTCGATCCCTGCTTGATTTGGGGTCTCATTTTCTTGGAAAGCCCTTTTTCTATCATTTTACCCTGAGATGATATCTGTCCCTGGTGGTAAGGTGTATATCTTAGATGCAGCAGAAGAATGTATTTTTATTGTAGAATTAAAAATATTAATATTGAAACTTATTAATGAGAAGTGTTTATTATCCATTTTTCTGTGATGGTCATGTATACTTTTTCCTTCTGCTTTTAACTAACTATTCTGGGATTATTTATTCCTTTTGTCTGCTTTAGTGTAGTTACATTCTATAGAGCTGGATTTGTAGACACTGCTTAAATCTAGTTTTTATCATGGAATGTCTTGTTCTCCCTGCATTGCAACTGAAAGTTTTGCCTGATATAATTATCTGGGTTGGCACTTGTAGTCTCTTAGAAGAAATAGCCAAGCCCTCTGGCTTTCATAGTCTCCATTGAAATGTCAGGTGTTAATTTTTATATGTGTCTTGGTCTTTTTCTCTTACCGCTTTTAATATTCGTTATTTGTTCTGTACATTTTGTGTTTTGATTATATATTGTGGGGAGTTTATTTTCTAGTCCTCTCTATTTGATACTTAGGATACCTTTTGTACCTTGGCAGGCATCGTTTTCTTTTGGTTAGAATTTTTTTTCTATGATTTTGTTAAAAATATTTTCTCTGCTTTTGATAAAGATTTTTTTCTCCTTTCTAATTTCTATTATTTGTAGACTTGGTCTTTCTTTTTTTTTCTTCTTTATTTATTTTGTATTTATCAAAAAAACAGTAAAATGAATTTAAAATGCTGAAAAGATAACAATAACTTTAAAGAAGATAAAAATCATAAGCATGACTTATCAAGGGTGATAATGCAAATAAGATTGCTGCACATATATTTACTTTATGTTCAGTTTTCCCTCTGAATTTTTTTTCCATCCCTGTATATCCTTATTCAAAGTCCCTTCCCCCTCCCACCACATCTGGTCATTTTTCTTCTCCGCAACTCCCCATCCCCTCTCTGGGCAGGGGGCAGACAGTCCTATGGTCCCACTGGCCCAATAATGCTTGGATCAGTCTTCACTCCTGGCCAAATCCAGTTTTCACCCCTCCGTCAAGAGTGAGTCAGGTGTTCCTATAGTTTGTTTTTTCTTCTATTTCTTTAAGGCTATTTTTCATATCTTCTTTGAGAGCTTCGATGATCATCAAAAAGGAATTTTTGGTGTTGCTTCCTTCTGTTTCCTCTTCATTGCTCAGTTCAGGTCTTGTATTTGTAAGATCACCACTCTCTTCTGGAGTTACCATGTTGTTCTTTGTATTATTATGTAATTTTTTGCACTGACGTTTGCCCATGGCTTCAGTGGTTCACGATTAGATGGGTCCTGGTCAGTTGTGGCACTCGGGCTTGTGTGCCTCCTGTCACCTCTCTGGGTAGGGTCTGAATCTGCCCTTCAGAGACCCCAGAAGTTATCTTTTCGCTCAGTTGGAGGTCGAGGTGGGTAGCCGTGCAAATTCCCTCAGCAGCAGCTGTGGGTATGGTGACAGGCAGACTTTATCTGTGCCTGCTACAGAGTTTGCTGGGACTTAATCTGCAGACAGCACCTGGTCCCGAAAGTGGAACCGGCACTGATGGGAGCTCAACTTTCCCTCCCTGGCTGGGATATAGGCGCTTGGGCCTGGTGACCCCTCCTCACCTCTGGGCGGGGTCTGAGTCTATCCTTCAGGGACCCATATAGTTTTCTGTTTGCTCGGTTCGAGGTTGAGGTGGGTAGCCCTGCAAATTCCCTCAGCAGCAGCTGTGGGTATGGTGACAGGCATACTTTACCTGCCCCTGCTACAGAGTTCGCTGGGTCTTAATCTGCAGACAGCACCTGGTCCCGGAAGCAGAACCCGAACGGATGGGTGACTTCTTCTTTCATAGTGAAATTTCCTGGATGTTTTGTGCTTGATCTTTTTTTAACTTAATATTTTCTTTGACTGAGCTATCCATTTCTCCTATTATGTCTTCAACACTTTGAAATTCTTTCTTCTTTGTCTTTTAGTATATTGATGACAGCTATTTCTGAGGTTTGAATTTTTTTCAAATTATATTTCAGTTTGGTTTTACCTTTAGTGATTTTATTTCTTCGTTTAATTCTACCTTAATATTTCTAATTATTTTTATTATTTTATTCAACTGTTTGTGATTTTATGGTCTTCATTGTGATATTATTTATATCCTCTTTAAGGTCTTTGAACGTATTTATGATTGTTCTTGTCTTCTGTGTTTTGGCTAAATTACTTTTCTCTGGGCCTAATGCAATATAGATACTGGTTTTTGGCAAAAGCACATTATCTTGGTTATTAACGATCTTGTTTTTGCACGGGGATATAGGTATCTATGAGTTACAATGTTTGAAGTGTTCCTTGGTATAGATATTTTATCTCATCTCTGTTGAGGTGGTATTCTGTCCTTTGGTTTCTGTTGCCCAATTGTGGCAGTTGTGGGATCTCTAAGTATCAGCCAAGTGTGTTGGCTATGGGGTCCCTGCTAGAGCATGGTTCTGGGTCTCAGCCAACTATAGTAGGTATAAGGTCTCTGGTGTAGATCTATTGTGTTGGCCAGTGGGGAGTAACAAAGGAATGGAGAGGAGCTTGAAGGAAAAGCTGAGAGGGGCTGTGGGAGAAAATGAAAAGGACCTGGGTTTATACCAAGAGGTAAAGTACACAGGGGGTGAAGGTAGACTGGAGAGGGGCTCCTGTGGTCAGGCTGAAGCAGGACTAAGGGCAAATTGGGTGAGACTGAATGGAGGACAGGGAAGGCATCCCCTAATTGAGCTACATATTGAGATTCTGTCTCCAAATAAAACAACAGAATTAAACAACAAGACAATAAAAACAAGACCTGAGAAATTGGCTCAGGAGGTAAAATGCTTACCATTTAAATGTCAGGATCAGTGTTTAGATTTTTGGTACCATATCAGTGCTAGGCAGATGTGATGGCTTATATAAGCAAGCTCAAATATATATACCCAGCCTAAATATATCAGGTATATAGAGATAGAGGAAAATACCTGTTGTCATCCTATGGCCTCCACATGTACTCTTCAGATGCACCTGCACATACACATGTGCCTACATACTTTGAATATACAAACATGTACACATACAGCAAATACCCAGACAGAAAGACACACACATACACACACACACACACACACACACACAGAGAGAGAGAGAGAGAGAGAGAGAGAGAGAGAGAGAGAGAGAGAGAGAGAGAGAGAGAGAGCACATGGGATTTCATTGTTTTCTGAGCACAATCTTAATTTCAAATGACTTTATGAGAAGCTATGAAACTCAGTTTTTGTGGCCTTCTTCTCTCATTGGAGTGAGAGCCTGGGCACCAATGGTTACAAATCTTGGTTAGGGATAATTCAATCCTTTTCTCATACACTCCAAGATCAATATATTGTATGGTAACAGCAATCATTTGTCTTCTTGGCCTCCTTTTCCCTGCCTGGAATCAGTGTCCTATAGACCTAATTCAGGCAGGACTGTAGCCCAGTGATACTCATTCATTATTTATTGTTAGAGTACTTTCTTTGTGAAAAGATTTGTTTCTTATTTATATATGTGAGTACATGTATATCTGTATGTGTATCACATATGTGTCTTGTGCCCATGGAGGTCAGAAGAGTATGTTAGATCCACTGGACCTGGAGATGCAGACAGTTGTTAACTGCCATGTGGCTGCTGGGAATTGGATCCATTATCAAGTTCTCTTGATCTCTGCTTCAGCCCCTAAGGTACTTTGTAGAGACTCTAAATTATTGTTTTTTAAAAATAATTTTCTCTGTTTATGGATTGGTTTGCTGTGATAAATGGCTGTGATAAATGATTCATGAAGCTCTTTTATCACTTTTCAAGACATATCTCTTTTGATTTGGTGAAGTCCTTGATACAAAAAAAATGTATTAATCAGGCAATCGGGCTTTCCAGATTACAATAAAATTTTTATTTACAATCTGTATTTCTTGCACAATTAGTTAGATTTTCCTTTACTCATTCATGTGTCACTGAGGTACAGCTGCACAGCTTTTGGAGTATGCCCAGCTTCTACCTGCCATATGCCCTTTGAATTAGCTGCCTTATCTTTCTATGGTCATTTTTCTGTCTCATATTTGAACAGACTCAATTCATATTTCTTCTGATCCCTATATCCTTTTGGAGCATTTTTATCACAGAGATATGGTCTACTATTTAAAGAACAACTCCTCATCTGTTTTTATCACCACTAAATCCATGTCATACACTTTGCTTATTTATTTATCTTTTGTTCCATATCACCAGCACTCAGGCCCAACACAAAGGGCTTTGTCAGTTTTGTGTGCTTTGGTATTCTTAGAGCCACATGGTGCCTTGCATATAATAGACACCCCCTCTCTTTTGTGTGTTGTTAGTGATGGAACTTAGGATTTCATCCATGCTAAACACGTATTTTACTATTGAGTGATACCCCCAGGGTACATAGGAGACTTTTAATAAATATTTCTAGAATGAGTCAATGGGTTAGGCTCTGACAATTTTATGGATCTGGAGACCAGAGCTATCCAAAAAGGATTTTCTGTGAAGATGGAAATATTTTTATCCATGTTCTCTAATATGATAGTGACTGGGTTCATGAAGCCATCAAAGTCTGAAAAGATAGTTCAAACAGCTGAGGAACTATGTTTTTCATATTAATTTAGATGAAAAAAACCAAATCTGAATATGGCTACTTAAAAGCATTGTTTCTGAGAGCCATCTGCCTTGGCATGGGGTCCTATCAAAACTTCTTTATTTATTTTTAAACTTTTGTGAACCATGAAAATGAAAGTTTATTCAAAGAGAAACATTTTATTAGAGGTGAAAAGAAAAACTCCAAGGCAGACAAGTTGTAAATCTGAGCAGCTGCCGGGAGGAGGAGAATGAAGAGTGGAAAAATGCCATGCTCTTTTCAGCCAACATGGAGGTCAGCCACATGGCAGACAATCATCCACACAGCAAGGAGGGGAACTTTAGAGAAAACACCAGAAAAAGCATGCTTAACTTCTACCTACTATCCAAAAGAAAGACAGAAAAAAAATAAAATGCAAGGTATGCTTTTCCTTCAGAAAGGTGTAACGCGACATAAGCTCATGGTGGCCTATAGGAACTGCATTAGGGGGTAAGAAAAGTTTTATTTTTTATTTGTGTTCATTAAGTTAATGTCAGTGTTACTGCCATTTTCCTATATATTCTTGAGTCCTTACAGAAACTCCCTTTGCTTATAATTACTGTGAATAAACAAGTCTGAAATTCTGAGGCATTGCCTACAGATTTGTTATATCAAGTTTGCTGCAATAAAAGTGTGACATGTAACATGGAAGAATTTTAAACAGTTATACTAACAGAAAGAAACTGTGATAAAACACCAACTGCTGGGCTATGAGTTACAGCTTAATTGTCGATTACTTGCCTACTGTGTCTTAAGCTCCGGATTTGATACCCAGCATCACAGGTGATATAGGCTTATATTTGCATAAATTTTCTCTATTTGACTAATGTACAGGAAATGTAGATTAGTGGTAGTCTAAAGTATTGGTAGATAAACAGAGAGTGTTTACTAAAGTGTATGACATTTCTTTCCTTTTTTGAGTGATGACTGTCCAATTATAGTGATGAGTATCCAGCTATAAAATATATTTAAAGGCTTTAAATTATAGTCTTAGATATGTTCCTGTTCACACATTTTCTTGAGACCTTTTCCAATGTTGTTCAGTAGAACTGAGATTGGAATGCACATAATTTTTTCTTTTTACTTATTCTTGTCTCATATATTACATCCTACCTCAGTTTCCTCTCTCTCCTCTCCTCCCAGTCCCTTCCCCCTCCACTTCTCATTCTCACAAGTTTTGTGGCATCTTTACCCTTATCACCTAGCAGGAAGGACACATTGTAGGTAGAAGGTTTTTTGGCTGAGTTGGTGTTTCAGTCTCTTCACTGGAAGCCTTGCCTGATTGCAGAAGATGACAGACAGGTCCTGGCTCTGTATCCCCCATTCCTAGGAGTCTTCACTAGGGTCACCTTCACAGATTCCAGGGAACTTCCATTGTACTAGGTTATACCTCATCCTCCAAATGCCCCCAGTTCCAGTCATCTCTCCCAGTACTCCTCCCCAACTGCAGCCTCACCCCTCCTGTCCCCACCCCCACCTGCCTCTAGCCTACCTGCAATAATCTATTTTTCCTTCCCAAGAAGGTCCATGCATCCCCACTTGAGCCCTTCTTGTTGCTTAGCCTCTCTGGGTCTGTGAATTGTATCTTTTACTTTATAGCTAATCTCCTCGTAAGTGAGTACATATGATTTTTGTCTTTCTGTGACTGAGTTATCTCACTCAGGATGATTTGTTTTTCTGGTTTTATCCATTTGCCAGCAAATTTCATGATGTCTTTTTTTTTAAAAAAAAAAAAAAAAGCAAAACAACTGGGTAATACCCCACTGTGTAAAGGTACCACATTTTCTTTATCCATTCTTTAGTTGAGGGACATCTAGATTGTTTCCAGTTTCTGGCTATTATAAATAAAGCTGAAATGAACATAGTTTTGCAAGTGTTCTTATGGTATGATTGAATGCCCTTTGGGTATGTTATACCCAGGGGAGGAATAGCTTAGTCTTGATATAGATAAATTCCTAATTTTCTGAGAAGCTACCATATTGATTTTCAAAGTGGCTGTAAGAGTTTGCACTTACATGAGCAGTAGAGGAGTGTGTCCCTTGCTCCACATCCTTGTAACATGAGCTGCCACTTATGTTTTTTATCTTAGCCATACTGACAGGTGTAAGATGGACTCTCAGAGTTGTTTTGATTTGCATTTCTCTAACAGCTAACAATGTTGAACATTTCTTTTAGTGTTTCTTGGCTATTTTACTTTCTTTTGTTGAGAATTCTGTCTAGATCTGTACACCATTTTTAATTATTTGGTTGTCTAGTTTCTTAAGTTCTTTACATATTTTGGAAATTTGTCCTGTCAGGATATCTACTGCTGTGAAGAGACACCATTAACATGGCAACTTTTATAAGCGCATGAGCATGCGTGCACACACACATTTATTTGAGGTGGCATGGAGGCAAGCATGGTACTGAAGAAGATCAGTTCTATATCTTCAACTACAGGCAACAGGAAGTAGTCTGTGACACTGGGCATAGCTTGAGCATAGGATAACTCAAAGACCACTCTCATGGTGATACACTTCCTCTAACAAGGCCATACCTACTACAATTAGGCCACACCTCCTAGTAGTGCCACTCCCTTTGAGGACCATTTTCTTTCAAACCACTACAAGCCTTCTGTTGAATGTGGGGTTGGTGAAGATCTTTTCATATCCTATAGGCTGACATTTTTTCCTATTGATGGTATCATTTATCTTCAGTCCCTTTTCTTAATTTTTGTTCTTAGTGCCTGTGCTATTGATCTTCTGTTCAGGAAGTTGTCTGCAGTGCCAATGCATTCAAAACTATTCCCTACTTTTTATTCTATCAAGTTCAGGTTTTATGTTGAGGTCTTTGATCCACTTGGATTTGAGTTTTTTGCAGGGTGATAAATATGGATTAATTTATATTCTAGTACATGTGTATATCTAGTTAGACCAGCACCATTTGTTGAAGAAGATTTCTTTTTTCCATTGTATATTTCTGGCTTCTTTATCAAAAGCCAGGTGTCTGTAGGTATGATTTGCTTCTGGGTCTTAGATTCAATTCCATTCATTCACCTATCTGTCTTTCATGTCAATACCATGCAGGTTTTATTATAGTGACTCTGTAGCACAGCTTGAAATCATGGGTAGTGATACCTCCAGAAGTTCATTTATTTATTCATGATTGTTTTAACTAACTTGTGCTTTTTTCCATATGAAATTGAGTATTGTTCATTCTAGGTCTATAATAAATTATGTTGTATTTTGATGGAAATTGCACTGAATCTGTAGATTGCTTTTGCTTAGATGGAATCTATAGTTCTTAATAGGGGCTCATGTGGCCCAGATTGGTCTTGAACTCACTAAAGTTGGAGAATGACCTTGAATTCCCAACCTTCCTACCTTTACTCCCAAGTATTGGGATTACAATTATGCACTACTATATTATATTTTGAAATAAACTTCTTAGTTATCTCCTTTCTATATTATATGCCACTGCTACTTTAGTATGATAATGATAGCCAAGTACCATGATACTTAGATGCCTTTAATTCCTCAGTTGAAATTTATTATTCCTTTGCATTCTTTGAATAAATATGACTGATATTTATTGTAGTATACTCAACAGCATGTTCCTCATAATGGAAACACCTCTTTGCAATAGCTCAGTCTGTCTGCTATTAGGTATCTGAACCAGAAGCCTCAAACATACTGTAGAATATGTTTGAGTAGTCTGTCACTAAGTAAGTATGATGATTATATCTTTCTGATTTCTTATTCATATCCTTACTTACATGAAATTCATGTTATTTGTATTCCTACATTAACAAAATTATGCATTTACATGCATATGTATATACAGTTATCCATTAGTATCTATAAGTGGTTGACTCTAGGTCCCCTATGGATACCAAAGTCTACAGATTTTGATATAGCTTATATATAGGATAAATAGTATTCACACAAGTCTATGCATGCCATTGTTTATATTTTAAATCATCTCTAGAATTCTTATAATATGTAATATAGTTTAAGTCCTATGTAAATAGTAGTTTTATTGTATTGTTTAACAATAACAAGAAATAATATATACAAGTTTAATACAAATGCAATTTCAGTGGATATTTCTAGTCCAGATTAGATTGAATTCACATGAAATCCATGGATACAGAGTTCTATGTATATGCATGTGGTGGCTTGCATAAAAATGGCCCTTATAATCTCATAGATTTTGATGCTTGGTCATCAAGGAATGACACTACTTGAAAGAGATTAGAAGATGTGACCTTGTTGTAGTAGATATACCTTGTTAGAGAAAGTATGTCACTGGGAGTGGGCTTTGAGCTTTCAACAGCCCAGACCAGACCCAAAGCAGAGTTCTCTTCTTGCTGCTGGCAGGTTCTGATGTAGAATTCTCAGTTACTTCTTCAATACCATGTCTTCCTGTGTTCTACCATGCTTCCATGATGAAGGACTAAACCTTCATCTTCATTAGGGTTTCTATTGCTATGAAAATATACCATGACTACAACAAATCTTACAAAAAAAACCATTTAATTGGGGTGACTCACTTATAGTCCAGAGGTTTAGTGCATTATCATTATGGTGGGACATAGCAGCATGGAGACAAATATGGTGCTGGACATGATAGTGAGAGTCTTACATCTAGCAGGCAACAGGAACTGGTCTGACACTAGGTGGTATCTTGAACATATATGAGACTTCAAAGCCTGACTCCACAGTGACACACTTCCTCCAATAATACCACATCTCCTAATAGTGCTTCTCCCTTTGGGGGGGGCAATTTTTTTTAAATTACCACATTTTGCTCCCTGGTACCCAAAGGCTTGAGCCCATATTATAATGCAAAAGTGCATTCAGTTCAACCTCAAAAGTCCCCATAGTCTATAACAGTCTCAAAATTATGTAAAAGTCTAAAGTTCAAAGTCTCTTCTGAGATGCATACAATCTTTTAATTATAATTCCTTATAAATTCAAAATCTAAAAGTATATTTTATGCCTTCAACATACAGTGGCACAGGGTGTACATTACCATTTCAAAATGTAGGGAAGGGGGCATAGTGAAGAAAAATATTGGACCAAAGCAAGACTGAAAATGAGCTGGGCAAAGTCCAAACTCTGCATCTCCATGTCTGATGTCAAAAATGCTCTTCAGATCTCCAACTCATTTTGTTGACTGCAACATATTTTCCTCTTGGGCTGATCACACTCCCTGTTAGCAGCTCTCCTTGGCAGTTATCTCATGGTGCTGGCATTTCTAACATCTTGGGATCTGCAAGGCAATCCAGGCTTCACTTTCATAGCTTCATGAAATGTCCTCCCTGAGCCTCCATTCAGGAATACCTCTGACACATGTCTGGCCTCAACAGCTTTCCTTAGGCATGGAAGCAAATTCTATGATTTCTTTCTTCTATACTTGACTCTAAAGCCAGAAGCATGTGACTGAAGCTGCGAAGTTCTACTGTTTGCTGGGGCTGGAACACACAGCCCCCTCATTCACTTATTTCATTACCAGCTTTCTTTTTTTCCATGGTTTTCCACACTGCTTAAGTGTGGTTGTCCTGGAACTCACTCTCTAGGCCAGGCTGTCTATCATCAAACTCAGAGATCTACCAGCCTCTGCCTCCTGAGTGCTGACATTAAAGGTGTGTGCCACCACACCCAGGTTCCAAACTTTACTTCCTTTTTACAAGTTGAGAACTTAGGTAGGTGTTGGGATGATCTTGTCCTTAGGTCACCATTCCCTTTATTCCATTTCTTAAACCATTTATCTCCTTGAGCATAGGTCTTAGCTTCATCTAAGTTTTTGGTGCTCCTTTTCTGCTTAAATTTTACATTTTGTAATTCATCCTTCTTAGCTTTTTCCATTTTAAATAAATCTTCATTAGAGTTACCACTAATAACCACATAAAAGAGTCTAAATTAGGCCATTTTGAGATTTCCTCTGCCAATGGAATTAATTCAATACTTTTCACTTTAACCTCAAGGAGACTTTAGACTAGGGCAAAAGGCAGCCACATTTCTCACTAAAATATCACAAGAATGATCTCTAGACCATATATTAATATTTTTCTCTTCTGAAACTTCTTGAGCTCCCACAGTTTATCAAGTCACATTCAGTACCACTGTCTTCCATGTTCCTATTAGTGTGGCCCTTTAAGCGGTACTTAATGCATTCCACTGCTTTCCTAATCCAGATAACCAAAGTATCAAAGTCTAAATTCTTCCAAACAAAAACATATTCAGAACTGTTACAGCAATACTCAAGTCCCTAGTAACAACTTCTTAGTTAGGGTTTGTATTACTGTGAAGAGACACCACAACTATGGCAACTCTTAAAAAGGAATACATTTAATTGATGTGGCCACTTACAGTTGAGAGGTTCAGTCTGTTATCATCATGGCAGACATGGTGCTGGAGAAGTAGCTGAAATTTCTACACCTTGAAGGCAATAGGAAGTGATCTGACACTGGGTGGTATCTTGAGCGTATATGAGACCTCAAACCCTACCTCCATAGGGACACACTTCCTGCAGCATGACCACACCCACTCCAACAAGGCCATACCTAATAGTTCTATTCCCTTTGGGGGGCATTTTCTTTCAAAACCACCAACCTCTGAAACTGTAAGCCAGCCCCCATTAAATAAATGCTTTAAGTTGTGGTCATTGTATCTCATCACTGCCGCTAAGGCTACACAAGAGCGAGCAAGTGGATTATGTGCCACTGTTGTACCCTTAGGGCTATTGTGCCAGGCTGGTCATTTATGTAGCTCATAGGAGTCATATCTGTGTAGGACTATTAGTTGCTTCCTTCCTTTGGAAGCTTGTGATAAGTGCCTTCTGATACCATGAAACCTAGTGGAAGTGTGGAAGATTTCATATCATGTCAGTTGTAGCTCAGAGTCTTCTGGGCCCCAATTTACTTTTAATAGTAAACTATTAATAAAATATTCAGTTATATTTGTAGTAACTGTTACTATTATGCCCAGGTTTAATATATCTTCAAAATAATTACAAAATGACTATCATGTTTTAATATTGTATTATCCTGATTGAGATAAAATTCATATGTTAAACATTTTTACAGTAAAAGCATTAAGTACAACAGCAGTGCTGTGCAGCCATCACTTCTATCTAATTTCAAAACCTTTTTATTGCTCTTGAAAGTAAGTCATAGTAGTTGAACAATTTGCCCCTTTCTTGAGAGCCATTGATCTTTTTATTTTTCTGTATCTTTTTTGTTGTTTTTAGACAAGGTCTCACTATGGAAGTGAGTCTTGTCTTGAGTTCGTGGTATTTTTCTTGCCTAAGCAAACCAAGTGCTAGGAATATAAATAGGAGTTACAAAGCTTGTCTTATTTCTGCCCCATGTAGATTTGTCTTTTCTCAATATTCTAGATCCTGATAATTTATGTAGATGGGATTATGCAATG
This sequence comes from Sigmodon hispidus, assembly GCA_004025045.1. NCBI lineage: Eukaryota > Metazoa > Chordata > Mammalia > Rodentia > Cricetidae > Sigmodon > Sigmodon hispidus. The sequence goes on from PVIH01001872.1 coordinate 109,353, forward strand.
GTAGATACTTTATAACAAGTTTTTCCACTTAGAATATTGCTTATAAATTTGTGTGCTCAGTAGTTCATGTTTTATTACTGATCTAATGATATCTAGGTATACTGTGAAGATTCTACAAGGCCAAATGATTGAAGTTCATGATTCCAGAGAATTAAAACGTTGCAGACCAAAGCTCAATTACCTCAGGCTATTTTTAGGCCCTTTGAAAAGCATTCATTGTCCACCCCTAAATCTAACCTAATACCTTTGTGACTATCCAAACCTTTAAAATGTATTCTTAGTAAACTGTCAACTTCCTCCAATTCAAAAGCTAAGAATGTGATCAGATAGCATCTAAGGCCTGTAAAAGATTTCCCTTGTTTGGTATATCCCACCCACCTGATGCTTCCTCCAATGTATTTGAAGTGTGATGATTTATGACTTTCTCTGTTGTGTTATTACAATAACTTTATGAAAATATTACCATCTTGGAACTTGGCAGTGAAGGTAACAAATATTTATATACTTGGTCTTTGGTCACACATATTTGACTCCACTATTTCTCGTTTCTTTTGAGATGAGAACTGTGTTTTTGAATTGACACATTCATGATGAATATTTGCACTATTTCTACCTTTTAGTGTGTATAACTAGTTCTATTGTAAACATGTGTGTATGTCCTAATTTGAATCAGTTCTTACTTCGTAAAATTTAATTAATGTCTATGCCATATATGTGTGAGATATATATTACATTTGTGCGAGTGTACACATAGATATCAGAAGAGGATTTTGGTGTTCTTCTCTATCACTATACCTTATTCCTATCTTCCAGTTGAATTTGGAACTAGGCTTCCAGACAACAAGGTCCTCTTATGCCCATCTACTTTGCACAGTTCTGGGATGATAGGCACATATTTTTACATGTTTTTATGTGGATTCTGGGGCTTTGAACGTAGGTTCTCATTCTTGTGCAGTTAGCATTCCTACCTGTCTAGCTGTCCTCCCCTCTTTCACTATGTATATAGGAATTGAATTGCAGGATCACATATGAATTTTGTATTTTTCTTTTTAAAGGACTCATTAGTGTTTTGTATAGGAGTTGAACAATCTTACTATTTTAACTAATTTTCTATATTCTAGTCTCATGTGTGAGAAATGTTTTCATTTATTTCTCTAAGACCCATAGCCCGTTTTTAATTGGGTCATTAGTTTTCTTGACTCTTCACTTGCTAAGTGTTTTGTATATTCTCTATATTACTCTTCTGTCACAGGTATAGCTGGCATAGATTTCTTTCATTCCATAGGCTTCCTCTTGGCTTGAATGATTGTTTCCTTAGCTCTGGAGAATCTTTATAGTTTTAGAAGACCACACTTGTCAATTGTTGGCTTTGGATTTTCCTACACCCATATCTTGTATTATATCACCTATTTTTCCTTAACAGTTTGTGTTTCAGTTTTTACATTGAGATATTTAGTCCATTTGGAGCTTATTTTTTTTTTTGGTGTGGCATGATAAACACAGGTCTAATTTTATTTTACATGTAGGCATTCAGTTTCCCCAGCACCACTTGTTGAAGATGCCATCTTTTCTCCAGTGTATGATTTTGTTGTCTTTGTCAAATATCAGATGTCTGTAATTGTGTGTTGTTGCTAGATCTTAACAGTTCCTTTGGGAGAAGGGACAAGAAAGCAAGGAGTCATCAACACAGACCCCAGGAATCAGCTGAAAAAGACTAACTCTTTTATATACCATATATATAAACTCCTTATATACCCTCCTCTCAGCACCCACACTGTGTCATGATCTGGTGATATTGCATGGCTATTCCTCATTGGGCATCTGTTGCTAGGCAGGTTCCCAATGGTCAGGAACTCTGGGCAGTGCCTATTGTTAGGCAGATTCCAAGCAATCAGGAACATTAGACAGAGGCTGTTGCTAGACCTTCAGGCAGACTCCAGATTGGCTCATAAAGAAGTTCATTATGTGCATGCCTTTGCAACTGTTTTGAATCAATTTCCTTGGTCCTATGGGTTTGTTCTACAACAATGTGTACTCATGTTTAGATCTTCTGCTTTTCTTCCATTGGTCTACATGTCTAATTTTATGTCAGTCTTATACTGTTTAATTATTATAGCTTTATAATATTTCTTGAAATCTAGAATGACAGTCATTCGAATATTCTTTTTTATCATAATTGCTCTGGCTATCTGAGGCCTTTTGTGATTCTATGTGAATTTTAGGGCTTTTTATTCTATTTCTTTAAAGAAGGTTGTAGGTATTATGGTTGGGGTTTTCACTGAATTTGTAAATTGCTTTTAGTAGCATGAGGTCATTTTCACAATATTAATTCTACTAATGTGTATGGATTTTCATCTTTTTGTGTCTTCCTTAGTCTCTTTGTTTAGAGATCTAAAGTTTTCATTGTAGAAATTTTTTTACTTTCTTTGTTACGTTTCTTCCTAGATATTTTATTTTCTTTGAAGCTGTTGTGAATGGGAATGTGTCCCATGATTTTGTGTAGCTTCTTATGTACTTCTTAGCCATTACTATATTTTCCCTTTATTCTCCAGGTTTAGATTTTTTTCAACATGAATTTAACTGGTAGTATATATAAATGAAAGACTATGATTGTAAGAAAGGTTATATTGGTAGAAAAATTTGAACCTTTAGGTAAATGGCATTCTACTACTGTGAATAATGTACCTGATTGTTAATTTAGTGCACACTGGTTAAAACTTTGGCAAACATCTCATAAATTGCTCTGAGCCATGTTCATTAGAGCCTGCCACTCAAAATATAATGATAGTTATTTTTGACTATTTGCAAGGGATTTGGAAAGGTTAATATATGTAGTGATATTTTTTTATGAACCAGTTATTTAAATTGTATGAATTTGAAGTCTGAAGTTGCAGGTGTGAGGAGTTATTTAGTGGAGTGATTTTGATGGAGCCTTTAGCATATAATTCTCCACTATAGCTTTGTTATTCCTCACAATGGTATTCCTAGATTTGAGGAGTTTTCCAAGAAGCTGCAGGGCCTCATTGTGCCTTTCATGGGTGTTTGGGACTTTTCATGTTTCCTTATGAATATTACTCTATAAAAATATTTGAATCTCTTTCAGAAAAACTAAAAATTTGAATTCCTGACATTCTTTTAGATATGATTATTGTATGAACTGTACATTTTATTTGGATTTTTAAAAGAAATTAGCATGTGTCTGGAAGACTACAAAAAGTTTCAGGTGGCCTTGACATTGTGCCAAGTAGGTACTAGATATCAGTTCTACATTTCAGTTTATTATCTCTTCATACTGTGTATTTCTTTGAAAGTTTTATCTTTGCTAAGTAAATTCTTAAAAATAAGGTGCTCCTTAAAATGATTTTTGTAATGTATATTTTATATAATGCAATCAAAATGAATTTACCTTTTTTCTTCATTTCATCAGGGAGCCAAGACCTTTTAAATAATGTCCTAGTTTACTCAATTTTATTATCATTTTCCTTCATACATATGATCATTACTGATGAATCCCTTTTGTGCTGGAACTAGGCCTTTAACTTGGTTAAGCAGTTTGGGAGTAAACCTGGATATGAATGCTTACTTTTGTAGTTATTTGAATATTGGTAGCACTGGGAAGCATAATAAACCCATAGGCTAAGAAATAAAATAAAATTTCAGAATCCTTTCTGCTCATACCAAAAGGGGCCTACTAACTAGTATTCCAAACACAGTGATAGATAGTGTATGCAAGGAGTGTGTACCAGATTTGGGGTGATATACAAGCCAGTGGCCAATTCTTCCTTTTTCATCTCTGTATTGGGTGTTGTTAATATTCTTTCTGTGTTTCTTGGTCTATTTTTAAAATTGTGTAATTTTTAAGTACTGGTTAGTTTTTATGGTGTTGTTTTTCTTTGTTCTTCTCTCATATTACATCTGAACTGCACTCTCCCCTCCCTCTTTTCCCTCCAGTCCCTCCCTCCATTTCTCCTCTTTCCCAGATCCACTTGTCCTCTGTTTCCCTCCAGACAAGGTCAGGCCTTCCAGGTACATCAACAAAATATGGCATAACAAGTTATAATTAGACTAGGCACAAATACTCATATCAAGGCTGGACAAGGAAACCTTGTAGGAGGAAAATGGTCCCAAAAGCGGGCAAAAGAGTCAGACACACTCTCACCCCTGCAGTTAGGATTTCAACAAAAATCCCAAGATAAACAACCACAGCATACATTCAGAGGGTCTAGTGTAGACCCATGCAGGCTCAGTGGTTGTTGCTTCAGTGTCTGTGAACCACTTTGGGCCCTGCTTAGTTGATTCTGTGGGCCATGTACTCCCGGTTTCTTCGATCCTTCTGGCTTCTACAATCCTTCCTCTCCCTATTCTGTGGGGTTCCGCAAGCTCCACCTAATGTTTGGCTGTAAGTTTCTGTATCTGCTCCCATCAGCTGCTGGAGGAAGTGTGATGACAATTGGGCCAGGACCCAATCCAATAAATAAAGCTGAATCATTTCATTGATTTTTTTTGGCTATTTGTATTTGATTCTATCCTAGGTCTTTGAGTTATGCAGCCTCTGGTTCCTGACCCTCTCTCTACCCAGTGTCAGGCATGGGTTCCCTCTGTGGAGTAGGCCTTAAGTTAGACCGGACATTGATTAGCCACTCCCACAAACCTCTGCCCCAGCACAACATGCAGGCAGGACAGGCTGTGGCTTATAGGTTTTATAGCTGGATTTGTGTCACAGTTCCATGACTGGGAACCTTGCCTGGTTACAGAAAATGGCCAGTTCAGGCTTCATACCTCCATTACTAGGAGTTTTATTGTCGATTTGACACAAATTGGGAATCCCAACTGAGGATTGGCCTAGGTAAGATTGGCCTGGAGCCACAACTGTGACACATTTTCTTGATTGTCACTTCATGTGTAGGGCCCAGCTCACTTTGCCAGGTGCTATTCCTAGGGAGGTGGGCCTAGGTTGTGTTAAGAAAGGTATCTGGGCATGAGGCAGAGCAAGAAAGTTACTAAGCAGCATTCCTCTATGGTTTCTGCTTCAGCGCTTGCTTGGGTTTATGTCCTGACTTCCATCTGTGATGAACTGTTACCTGGAAATATAAACCAAGTAAATCCTTTCCTCCCTCAAGTTGCTTTTGTCAGTGTTTTGTCACAGAGACAGAAAGCAAGCAAGAACAGTTGGCATGCAAAATAACAGGTTTCATCATGATATTTTCATACATGATATCATTTTAATTTGCTCATTTTATCCCCATTACTGTCTCTTTTTTCTCTTTGTCCTGCCCACTGATATTTTTTTCTTCCTTTAATAGTACTCCTGCACATACATTTTTTTTTCTGTATGTGAGAGACAATATATTCCATTTGTCTGTATCTGTCATTGCCTTCTCATTTCCTCTTTATTTTCTTTCTCTCTTCAGAGGTCCCTTTTCTTCTACTGCCATGATGTGTATGGCACAAATGAGAGAAAATATTTTTACCCAAGTGGGGCTTATTTCACTTAACATGATCTGAAGTTCCATCTATTTCCCTGCAAGTAACATTATTCCCATCTTCTTGTTTTCTATTAACATCCTAAATCTCATTGCATATCTTTATCTTCCATTATTAGCATTTTTGAATCAGTGACTTCCCTGCCTCCCTTTCCATAGGCAATCTTTACAATCTTCATCTTTTTAAAAAATTAATTTAATTTTTATGTATACAGTGTTGTGTCTACATGTGTTCCTGCAGGCCAGAAGAGGGCACCAGATCTCACTACAGATGTTTGTGAGCCACCATGTAGTTTGTTGGGAATTGAACTCAGGACCTCTGGAAGAACAGCCAGTGCTCTTAACCTCTGAGCCATCTCTCCAGCCCCTAAAATCTTCTCTTTATTCAAGCTATAATCATAGCCCTAATCCTTTCATTGTTCTTGCCAAAAGTGGAGAGAGTAGTTCTGTGGATTTCCTTGGTGAGGGATTATTCAATTGAAAAGCATAAGAGCTCACTTAGACAAGGAATTGCTTAGAAATCTCTCATTCCAGGAAAGTGCAACACAAATTGTATTTATAGACATTAATTTTTTAGATAGTCATGAATTTTTTAGATAATCATGAAGTTTAATCAAATTGACTTTTAGCTTAGGGGTGGTAATTTATCAACTCTGAACTTAAATAGGAAATATTAAAACATGTACAAATCACAGAAACAAAATTTAACTAATGAAAATTTCAGAAGGATTCATATATTTTATTACCATTTGGGTAGAGTTTAAAGATCTGAAACAGACAAAATTGTGTGTGTGTGTGTGTGTGTGTGTGTGTGTGTGTGTGTGTGTGTGCGCGTGTGTGTGCGTGCAGTGTATCACATGAATCATAAATACTGAATTCCTATAAATATTGATAATGCTTGTCTCTGAGTAGAAGGGAATTGGTGCCTAGACTGGATCAATTTAATTATAGTAGTTAACTTCTTTAACTTTATGAGTAAAGTTTAAATCATTTAACAGAATGATCTGGCAGAAATAGATTATGAAGATATAATTAACTGGGTACCTTTTTAAGTATATGCTTAAAACATTTTATAGATTAATTAGGCACCCATAAGTCAAACAAAATATGTCTGTAGATTGAATCTTACCCAAATGCCATCTTTACCATCTTGCTATTGTGGAAAATCAAGCATTCTCAGTGGTAGAAAATGAAGTGTCTTTATGTCAACAGGTTGGAATCTATTCCATATGTATCTGGAGGCCATTAATGCAATAGCAGTTCAGGATGAGTGATCTGGATTTTAACCAACATGTAAGCTGGTTTTCATCAACCTTTATATATTTACTTCCCTTTACAAAATCATTGCATAACTTCTTGACAATATATACACATTACAGTTACTTCTTTATGACCTTGTTTTCTATCATACTTAAATTAAGTTTTTTATTCCACTCGTGCCTTCATGGACTCACATACAGACTCAGCTTGTTCTGATTAGATCTAATTATTTCATAATCCAATTGACCACTTCTATTCATCATGGAAGGCTGTTTTAAGATTTGCCGCTGGCTATATCAGCACTATGTTAGAAACCCTGGAAAGTATTGTGCCTTTCTAATAAATAATATGATGTTCCATAATCATTGTCTTGTGCCAAGATGAAGGCTGTCATGCTTTTCTGTTAACCTTGAACCCACTTAGTTATGAGTTATGAAATGATTCATACCTTGAACCTCCAGAGAGTAGAGATTTTATTTTATTTACTATATATTATTAGCTCCTTGAAACAGTTCTTGGAACAGAAGAGCTACTTAATATGTGCTGAATAAATGTGTCAATAATGACGTTATTCTTGTCAGTGGACAAAATTTTACTGTGGTTTCTGGGGGGTATGGGACTAATGGGACTAATCTTAATGTATTTTAGATACCACAGTGAGAGAGGGAAATTGTCAGAATTCTGAGTTTGTGATTAATTAACTTGGAGTTTCACTCTCATTTTGTTCTTTAATTATAATTTGATTTTTTTATTTCCCAATTTTGTCATTTTAATTTTTCAAATTCCAAAAACTTAAATGCCAACTTAGTTCTTTTTAATAACTAAAATGTCTCTGTGCATTTGTGCAGACTTTCTTCATATTTCATTACTATATCTGTGCTTTGTCATTTTAGTGTTGATTTTAGGACATTACACTAAGTCCTCATTGCCTATACTATAACATGCTTAGTTGAATTTCCCAAAGAGTGAAAGGAAATTGTATCTCTTCCTCACCAAGTTCTGAAAATGTGTCTCTTATATACCTTGGATGTCTCCAAATCTCCCTCCAGGTTTGGCAAATGGAGAAACTAGCAAGACTTAGCATGCAGTTATTATCATGGCTGTAATTTATTATGGTCAAAAGGCAAAATAAATTTTAAAAGGGACGTGTATGTGGTAGAATCCAGAAGAAAGAAAGCACAAGCTTCCAGGAATCTTTTTCTAGTGAGTTTCCCAAAATGTACTCTTTTCCTCTAGTGTTGGTTGTGAATAGACACTCTACTGCTTTGTTTGCATTGTGAAATAGACAGAGACTGATTTGCTGAGACTTTTTATCAAGGTTGTTCATGAAAGTCATTTCTGCCCAGCACATACCCAATCTTCACAGCCTCAAAATTAAAGCAGGTCTTCATTATGAACTCTAATATATAAAAAAATCCAACACAATGAGCCACTTTATAAATTCAAACAATGTTGGGAACAGTTACAAATTCCAAGTTCAAAGGGTTCACCTTGCAAGGAAGTCTTAAAACAATGATCTTGGGCTTCCTTGTTAAATGCTCTCTGAATACTACATTAGTACAGTTGTTTTGCCTAGGTGATTATCCCCATAGAATCAAGCTATATTAACATGTTGCTTGTTTCCAGGAGAAATTCAGGACAAATTCTTGTAACTACATCGAAAATTTTGTAAAATAAAGTAAATAATAACACTAAGCAAATATGTCATGTTGTAACTGCCCAGAGTCAGGTTCTTATACTGTCAAAATTCTATTCATGGAAATTATTGTTACCTTCTAATAGCTAAAGATAAAAGTTGATTCTCTTGCCAGCATTTTTCTTTCAGATAGTCTCAGTGTGACTCTGGCAGTGGCTCATCTTTACCCTTTCTGCTAGTGACTATATCCTCGCTTAGCCATGTTGTCTCACCTGTGAATGGGCCCTTGTTAGCATTTTCCATAGCCATAGATATTCAATTTCACTTTGTTATTACTTGATAAATTTCTATGATACACCCTAAGCATCTTCAGCTCTCTACCTTTATCATGGACTATAGCTGAAATCCTTTTTCTGAAATCTTTGCTCTAGAGCATCATTCTGAGCTACTTCCTTCTCCACCATAGACTTTACTATAAAGATTTTTAAAGTTTTTATTGATAACCAGAGTTGGTTAGTTTGTCCTTCTGGAAGTTAGTGAGAAATAAAGTATGACATCAAAGTGTACCAAAATACCTTATTGTTAGCTAGGTATTGTGGCACACACCTTTAATCATAGCACTTGAGAGTCAGGAATTTCTCTGACTTTGAGGCCTGCCTGGTCTACATAGGGAGTTCTGGAACAACCAGGGCCACATAGAGAAGTCATGTCTCCAAAACAAAGCAAAATAAAACAATATAAACTCTTCATGTTTCCTGAAGTGGACTTAAGGGTTCTTTAGAGAACTTTAGAACTTTTCTGAAGGTCACAGATTTCCTTGGGAAGAAACCATTCAAGTTTTAATCCAGGGTAAGGGAACTTACATGTAGGTGAACTTGGTAAACTTACTCCAAAGTTTGTTTCATATTGAGGCTTCAAAAGATAAGAGAACACAGAGCATACCCACCCACAAATTTACAGAAACTAGGCAATTTAAACTTGATATACTAAAAAGATCAATGCAAGGGAATAGATACTAAAAACAGTGACAAACTCATGCAGAAAACTGTTTTATTTCCATTTGGCCCTATACAAGTGCGCGCGCGCGCACACACACACACACACACACACACACACACACACACACAGAGAAAGAGAGAGAGATTATAATTATACTGTTTCTCCTCTTTTCTGCCATAACCTTCCAATTTACCCCCTTGATTTCTTTCAAATTAATAACCTCTTATTGTTACATACATACTGAAGTATCTACACACAGAGAGACACACACACATATGTGCACACATGTGCAATCAAATATGTAAGATAAACCTTTTTGTTCCTATAATGTTGCATGTATGAACGTTTTCAGGGGTGATCATTTGGTATTGGTAGTTCTTTGTCTAGGGTTGAGGCCTTATCAGTTTTCCTTCTCCAGTAGCATGTCCATTGTGTCATCCTTGTTCAAGTGTAATTTAGGTAGCTATGTTGTTGAGACTTGATATAATCTCATAGCAGACTCTCTGTTTCTTTGGCTCTTAAAATTGTTCCATCCCCCTCTCCCAAACTGATTCCTGAGCTTTAGGTGAAGGAGTTATGTTGTAGATATGTCAGTTAGGAGTGGGTATACAGTTTGATTGATTGTGGTTTCTGTAATGGTCTCCATATGTTGCAAAGAGAAATTTTCTTGATGAGGAGTAAGGACCAACACTTATCTGTAAGTATAAGGACAAATATTTAGAAAGCTAAGAATTTGGCTAGATTAATAAGGTGGTCGTTGTTACTTTACTGATCTTGAGTAGCTGACCAGGTTTCTGCTATTAGGCATGATTTCCCTCTTGTTGAATAGGTCTGGAATTTTAGAGAGCTGTTGGTTGCCATTTTTGAGCTTGCTATTGTTGCATCCTTAGTGTTAGTTTCAAGCGTGAAAAGAGATACACACTACCAAGGCTACACGAGAGTTTAAGAGAGTTCCCAGGCGGGTGCAGAAGCAGAGAAGCAGTGCAGAAGTCAGGGGACAGAGAGAGAGCTCTGAACATGCTCGGGTCTCTTTTAAGAGAAGGGGCGTGTACGGGTTTACATAGTCACATTTAGGGCGTGCCTCCGTATGCGTCATGCGTCCAGGGTGGTGCTTCTGTACACAGTGGCTCAGCTACGTGGAGTACTAGGAATCCTTACACTTAGAGTTATCCTCACATGCTGGCCGTTGTTGTGTTTCATACACATGATGCCTGGGTAGCTCTTCATGGTTCCTTCAAGTACCATAAAAGCATATGTGGGAAAGGATTTCAGGTCAGATCCACTCCAAATCTTCTGAATCTTGTGTATCAATAGGGCCTTACCTTCCACCCCTGGATCAGTTCACCAAGGTGAGCAAGCAGCTGTAGCCTCTAAAGTTTTTGGAATTTCACACAAACCTCAAAAGAGGGTTTCTCATGCCTGGTGTTAGGGTTTATATTGGCTGGTCTATGGCTCTTGGGAGAATATTATCATCACAGATGAGAATATTTCATTTAAAATATATGTATTTGTATATGGAGCTTTGTATGTGTTTTAGATATTTTTAAGTATGTAGTTAATAGTTATGAGTTTTTCTGATAGCTTTACTCTTATATTACCTTCCTCTCTCCTTCTTCTCTATTTGTATTCTTCCTTTTAGACCTGTTCCTTCCCTAGATCACTTGTACCCTGCTATTTACCTTTCTATTATTGCTTATTCTCCTGTAATAGATCTTTGTTTAAAAAAAACTTTCCTGATTTCTGTAATTACTCCAGATTATTTATATACTCATATCTGAAGATCCTCAGATGTTACCATTTGTCTTTTTGGGGTTGAATTATATCACTCAATATGATCTTTTATAGTTCCTTCCATTTGCCTGATTTTTTTTACAGCTGCATTGTATCCATAGAATATATGTGCCATGTTTTCATTATTCATTTTTTTAGTTGAAGGACATTCAGATTGTTTCATTTCCTAGTTGATGTGAATAGAGCAGCAATGAACATGGCTGAGCAAATATCTGGGGAGTAGAATGTTGAGTACTGGGGGCACTTGCTGAGGAGTGGTATATTTGGGTCATATAGAAGGTTTATTTTTGCATTTTTTTTAAATTTAAGAATTTTAAATTCAATTTACATACCAACCACAAATCCCCATGTCATCCCTCCTTCTGTTCTCTACCAGCCTTCCTCCTCCCCTGACCTGCCCCCATTACCTCCTCCAAAAAGGGAAGGCCTCCTCCTATGGGGAGTCAGCAAAACAAGGTATATTCATTTGAGGCAGGTCCAAGGCCCCTCCTCCATCAAGGCTGTGAAAGATATTTCTCCATAGGTAATGAACTCCCCAAAAGCCAGCTCATCTAGATCCTGATCCAACTGCCAAGGTCCCCTCAAACAGAGATACACAGCTATCTCCCTTATGTAGAGGACATAGTTTTGGTTCCATTTAGGATCTACAGCTGTCAGTCTAAAGTTTTTGAATTCCCACTAGTAATTGTTTCTGTAGATTTCCCCATCATGATCTTGACCACCACCCCCTTCCCTTGCTCATATAATCCCTCTTCCCTTTCTTCATCTGGACTACATCCAAAAAGCCTCTCTGTTTATGTTTTCTTGTATTAGGGTGATTTTTGTTACATGTATATTATACCTTTCATAGTTTTATATTCTTTGTTTTCACTTTTTATTTTTCATTTTTTATAGTTTGTATTAACATTTTAGAAGTACCTATCAGCATTTCTTCAGTTTCCCTGATGTTTGTCTCAGCCATGTTCAGTTCTTAAGGGTATTCACCCCCCCCATTACAGGGTTTTCATTTTTCACATTTGTTTCTATGCTTTCTTGGATTTTGTATATATCTTCTGTTTTATCCATCTTTTCTTTTATGTTATCCACTTTTGTGTATTATAGCTCTTAACATTAATCACAGCTGTTTCAAATTACTAAGTTCATATTTCCAATAATTCCATATCAAAGTATGGTTTTTATGTTTCTTCTGCATCTGTAAACTGTGTTTTCTTACTTTTTGTAAGCTAGATATGATGTAATAGATTTTTAAAAAAATAATGGAGATTCATGTACCTTTAGTATGAAGGGTTATGTCTGACTCAGATTAAGTTCATGTTTTACACTTTCCTCTTCCTTTGGTGTGCCATAGAGACATAGTGAATTGTGATTTTTTATTTTTAGTCAGAATGGGTACTGTTAGTATGCAGAAGGATGTAGTGGTAAGGTCTCATGGGAGGGCAAAGTGTTCCATAACTCTTGTGATTCTTTGTCTACTGTTCCCCTGGCCTGTGATCTTTTCCAGTGCCTCTCAGTTTATTGTTTATTTTCCCTTTAAGGAGAGACAGTTTTGGTATAGAGCTAAATGTTTTCTTCAGCTACCACCTTCATTTAGATTGTGGTAAAACTACACTACTTGGAATATGGTAAAATAGTTTCTGTTAAGTCCCCAATGCTGTGGCCATATGCTTAATTTTCTTCCCTCTTTACCAGAAGCATGAATTTGTGAAATTTTTCTCAGATTTCTCCTCAAGGTAAAACTACCAGGGAACCCAAACCTGTGGTGTTCCCTGATGGGATTTGACCACACAGGTTTTAACTATGAAACTCATACATATTGGATCTTAGCAACATTTTTCATTTGCAGGTTAGATCTTTCTGGGCGAGGAATGAATAGTTTCCTTGGTGTTTCTGCTCTTGTACCTCTGCAGACAGTGCTGACTCTGTGTAGCTTGTGTGTCTGCCCGGTTAGGCTCTCTCAAAGCTTTGGGAAACTACAGTTGTTCACTTTGTTGAGCATGTTGTCTCATAGGGTGTCTGGAAGTAATGATTTCTACATTTCTTGCATCCTGAGCCTGAATACAAGATCATTTTTGAAAACTAAAAAGATTTATTTTTGTAAAGTTCTTGTATCTTGAAAATTTATTAGAGTAATCATCTAATTACTATACTTATTTTTACAAAAATCAAAGTTAACAGGTAAAATCTGTTGGAAGATTGTTTTTTTTTTTTTTCTCCTTAGATCCAAAATGTCCAGGAGATGTCGATTTTTATATCAGTGACTGGGACATTAAGACAATCACAAGCTCCTTAAAATTCTACCTCAGGTATGCTTTACTTCAATTGGGATTTCCCTTTTCATGGTTGATGAAATTTGTTTAGGTGGAGGTTGGAGTTGATGTTTTCCTAGTTTCAGAAATTGGAAAAATACTGCTAAATAAAAAAATAGAGGGAAGAGGATTTCTGTTCAATAAGATGTTTTATGTTTGTCTTTGAGACAGAGACTAACTATATAGTCCAAGGTGAACTAGAACTTGATGCATTAGCCTCCCTAATACTAGAATTATAGACATGGGCTACCACCTCAAGCTCTAGAAAATGTATATTTAGTATGAGTATGTAATATAGAAAGCAGACATGAACCTTCATCCAGCAGCTGATGGGAGAAGATGCAGAGATCCATAATTAAACACCAGATTGAGCTACTGAGCTAACTGAAGAGAGATTTCGTGAGTGAAGGGATCAGAATCATGGAGTACGGAGTCCTGTGCTGTTGGGAACTCGCAGACTCTGAAATAACAGCTGATGAGCCTTCATGGACTAGATATGGACCTCTTTAAATGTAGATGATAGTTGAAAGGCCTGGGCAATTTCTGGAGCCTCTTGCAATCAGACGAGAATCTATCCCGGGCCCATGAACTGGCTTCTTGAAGCCCATACCTAGTAGGAAAACACGTTTCTAAGCCTTGATATTTGAGTGAAGGACTTGGCCCTACCTCAACTGGATATGCCAGACCGAATTGACTCACCTTAGGATTCCCTGCCTTCTCTGGGGAGTGAAGGTGGGAGGAGGCTGGGGGAGGACTGGAAGAAGGAGGGAGCAGTAGTAGGTATGGGGAAAAATTTAAAATAAAATAAAAAAATAAAAAATAAAGCATTTTGTTACTGAAAAAGACATTTTTTGGAAAAAAAACCCCTATTCTTTAAAACCATCCTCTTATGGATATAGCTCAGTGGTAGAGTCCTTGCCCCAGAGGGAGAAAGAGAAATAGAATATGGCTACTATACTGTCACGTTTTCACTCATATAAATTGAAATATAAAGAAAATACAATAGTGGAGATTAATAAGGTGACAGCTGTAAGACAAAAAAAAGATTAGCTTACTAGTAAAATTTGGGGATACACAGAGCTGCTAAAATTAATGTTTATTTTCCTAAGCATGTGTTATTAAATATGTTTGAATATACATATATAGACAGATATATTTATATACATTCAAACACTATTACAATATGTATATATATATGTGTGTATATATAAATATATATATCCATATATTTTTTGAGACAGGATCTCACTTTGTAGGCTGGACTGGAACTCTTTATGTAGATCAGGTTGGCCTCCAACTTATGGAAATCCACCTACCTCTGCCTTTACACTGATGAGATTAAAGCTGTGGGTGACCACATGTGGCTCTTCCTTTAGTTTTTTACTGACATTCTTTATAATACGCACTATAGTTTCAAGTTCAAGTGTTTTCAAATTTTGTGTTCTTTTAATATTAAGATAGATATTTAAACTTTATATTATTATTCTAAACATTTGGGTCATGATATTGCTGTTATTCCACTATAGCATTATCTTAATGTAGTTCTATTTTCATGTAACTATGAATGCTCTTTTCAGAAATATGTCTCCTCTATGCCATTGGAAAGGAAATGCCATTGGAGGGCTTGTCCTGTGATAGGCAGTGTGCTAGTTCCTGTTATTGACACTTTCATTCATATTTTTTTATCACAATACCGGTTTACCACAGGCAGTGCAATACTCTTTTGATACCTAGGAAACTGATGTTCTTGCTTCCCTAGCAAGGTATGTTTGTGGTTATAGCTGGTATTTTTTAAAGCGTAAATCTCTGACTTAAAAATCTACTTTTCCTGGGGTGTCTTTTCCCC
The DNA here is from genome assembly GCA_004025045.1 of Sigmodon hispidus. Lineage (NCBI taxonomy): Eukaryota > Metazoa > Chordata > Mammalia > Rodentia > Cricetidae > Sigmodon > Sigmodon hispidus. The sequence goes on from PVIH01001872.1 coordinate 124,674, forward strand.
CCTAATTCCTGTTTTCAGGAGCCATGGCCAAGTTTGGAATGTGTAGATAGTTTAATAATGAGAGGACAGTCTTACATGAATCATTTCCAAAGCCTTGGGATAATGAGAATAGGTAGAGAGTAAGTGATGTATTGTCCCTGTCCTCCTTAAAAGGAGTCAGTATTTTCAAAGATATGTTTCAAAGGCTTTCTTTGATTTAAATCCTTTTTAAGCTCAAACATACTCAACAGAAGGGAAGACCAAGACTATGAGTGGCCAACACATGTAGTAAGAGATGATCATCAGTGGGACTGGCATAAGTGCCATTCTGTTAGCACTATTGATTTATCTCAATTTAATTTATAAGAAAGAAGAATATGTTTTGGCTCGTGGCTTAAGAAAGTATAAAGTCCATCATTTCAGGGACATGGTGGCAGTAAGAACATGAGGTCACATTGTATGTGCAGTCAAGATGCAAAGCTTTTTTTTGTTGTTGTTTGCATAAAGATTTTTCAGTGACATAAATACAAGAAGAGAGCTCTGAAAGAGTCTGTTCATGGAATCCTTTCACTGGTTATAGTCAAGAGGGAGAAAGAAATCTGGTTCGGGCAAACAGACATAATCAGAATCAATTGAGAATAAAGTGATCATGCTAGACCATAGGGCCATTTTAACTTACCATGGAAAAATAATGTTTATTAAGAAATTAGATGTAGGGCTCTTCTTGTGCCTTTTAATAGCAGAAGTGGAAATTATGATGCTGTGCTGGTGCTTAAAAACCACAAGAACAGATGACCCTCCGCTCCAGGAAAGATGACAGACTGTTGGGAAGACAGCAATACAATGTTTTATGGCACCTGCTTTTGTCCAGTAGAAGATACCACTGAAATAGATTCAAATCAACGGCCAAAATATGAAAATAGGTTTATTTCATATAAAAATAATTGATTTTCCATCTCTATTGAAGATGGAAAGATCTGACCCCTATGAGCCCATGTACTTATTATGTAAATAAATAAGATTGCTGTTATAAAAAATAAAGGCGCTGTCATGTAAATATAAGTTAAATATGAGACAAATGCAATATGAAAATTTCCTAGCCTCGGCAGATATTTGACTTTTTCCAGCCCTCTAGTGTTGTAAAATGAGAAAGGAGCCATGATAAATTCCCAGAGAAGAAGGTCGAGAAAGGTCAAAATGGTTAAGAGTAAAACCCAAATCCAGTGATTTAGCAGAACTCAAGACAGAAGTCTTAAAGGGGTTTGTTAGTAATCTCAAGTGACACAAAGAAGGCAAGTGAGGGAAAGAATGACAGCTGTCTACATGCAGCGTTGAGTCAGACACTGGTGGCGCTGCTCCTTGAAGAGTCCAGGGTTTGGTGAGCCCTTCCTCCAAAAAAGTGATTGTTTTTATTCATTTTAGGAATCTTTCAGAACCTGTCATGACTTATAAGCTTCACAAAGAGCTCGTCTCTGCTGCCAGTAAGTATGTGTGCTACTAGGTCAATTGTGTTGTCCTGGTTTCCTAGTAAGTTTATGGGAGAAAAACCCAGAAAACTATTTGGAGGGAAAAATTCCCCAGATAGACTCAGGTTTTTTGTCTACGGACATATGAGAATGTTTTTGATTGCTAACTTTGTGAGGTAGACGGTTTTGCTAACCAATGTCTGTTGCATGGTTTCAAGAACATTATATGTTCTGGGCTCTTTCAATGATTGACTTTGGAAGACAGCAGCCTTGGTACCTCACACATTGTGTCAGGGGGTTCTAAGTAAGAGCCTTAGAGATGGCCTGTTGTGACTGCAATTCTGTCTGCCTCTGAGATTGTCTTGTCTACAAGCTTCTATTTCTTGATGCCTACATTTTATTTCTTTTGCTTCTTAATCTTTCCTTGC
>PVIH01001872.1:126646-213526 GCA_004025045.1 Sigmodon hispidus
TGTGTGTGTGTGTGTGTGTGTGTGTGTGTGTGTGTGTGTGTGTGTGTGTGTGTGTGAGAGAGAGAGAGAGAAAGAGAGAGAGAGAGAGAGAGAGAGAGAGAGAGTGTAGAGCCATCTAGAAGCCAAACCATCTCTGTGTGTTCTCTTTGCCAGAATCTGACAACCTGGATTACCGTCTGGGAGCTATTCACTCCCTAGTATATAAGCTACCAGAAAAGAACCGGGAGATGCTGGAACTACTAATCAGACACTTGGTAAAGTAAGTAACTGCTGGGTTTGCAGAAAGAGTTTCTGTTGAGGGTCTGGCACACATGTGAAGACTAAAGAAAAACTGACTCCCAACTCATTGAGCACCATCCTGCCACCTTTTTCTTGGGCCATCTGAGTATTCTCTGAGTTAGGTCAATTCTGCATTCACATTTGTACGTATCCTAGCAACAACATGCCCCTGGTCTGTTTTAGATGAAAGGTAGCAGTATGGTAGTATGTTGTGCACTAGGACCAGTCAGGTCCTTTACTATCAGACAAGCCTAGTTTGAGATCCCAGGTCTACAATTTAGCTGTCTAATCCTAAACAAGCCTCTTTGAGCTTCTTTGTGTGTTCATCTCTATAATGAGCATACTAATGACTATGAAGTAGGAGTGTCATGTATTCAACTGCCCATAGGAAAGCATGTGACATATAATTATAATGAGCACTTAAAAAGTTTCTCTTTCTTTCTTTTTCTTTCTTTCTTTCTTTCTTTCTTTCTTTCTTTCTTTCTTCCTTTCTTCCTTCCTTCCTTTCTTCCTTTCTGCCAGAAACAGTCTGTCTCTAATCCTAGAGTTTGGGAACAGAGTGAAGAAAGACCATCAATTTGAGGCCAGACTAGACTATTATATAGTGAGATCTTGCCAAAGGAAAGAAAGAATAAAAAAAAGTAAGGCATGAGAAGGGGGAAAGGAAGGAAGGAAGAAAAGGAGAGATGGATGGAGGGAAGTGGGTAGGGAGTGAGGGGAGAGATAAATGGATAAAATGAGAGATGCTAGGATCTGGTCAACCTCGTGGTAGATGGTAGGAGACTTAGAAGGGGTACCCATGCTCCATGATGATGCATCTTGGCAAAGATTTAATTTTGTGACAAGAGTTAATTTGCTTGGATCAAAACAAAGACAAAAGGTATACAGTTAGTTCAGAAGTTATCACACTCAGAGTGCGTATTTCAGTTCTGTTGCTAGCTCATTTGGTTGGTCTGCTCCTTTTTAGGTCTCTCCTGGTATTTCAAGCAGTCACGTGTAAATAAGCTTAAAAATTATAATGCATACTGAACATATCTTTAGCAAATAACCCTATCTATACACTCCCACAATTTATCATGCCACACTGAACCTTATCTAGAGAGAATCTAAACACCTAAAATTCAGGCTTTTTAGTGATAGTGATATCTGAGACTAAGGACCCATTTAGCTGCCTCTGTGATATATATTTATTGAGTGCTCTGCTTATTTGGTTCTCAGGTGTTCCTGTGATATGAGATATCTCCCCAAATCTCATCCATCTTGTAACTTCTGAGACTTTTTTTTACACTTCTACAGCAAGTAGATATTTAAAGTGCTGATATAGATAGTAAGCATGGATAACAAAAAGATACATTTTGGTTTATTGTTGATGTCTGCAGCTCAGACTAATAAAGAGTATTAATAGACATGTTCTTTCCACAATGTACTTTGATGTAATCTTAGTAAAAAGTACTAAAATCAACAAAGAAATTATTTTTTATTAATCTGAAGTTTCTCTAGGTAAAGTAACTCTGAGTTCAAATTTTAGGTCTAACTCTAATTTGTTATGTGACCTAAAGAAAGTCCTTTTACTCCTTGGTCCTCCGTTTGTTAATGTAGAACTTGTCTCTCTATAGGTGAAAGTATCTTAATCAGCTATTTTTATTTTTTCCACTTATATACATTATTTTTATTTTTTAAAAAAATGGACTTTATTTTCTAAAAAAATAATATAAAATAGTGACAAGAAAAAAAGAAATATGTAACAATGCCATTGTGTAGAATGAATACTGTTGTGATCAAATGGACAGCAGAAGGCTATATTAAATATAATTTTCAAGGCATTGTTTTAGCTGTGACTTTTTGAAAATCTAATGGGCAACAAGAACCCAAGAAGTCACGATAACTTTCCTGCTGTTAGTGAGTGGTGGGGTTTCTGCTTCTATCTTCCCATCTACTTGGTTTACATCATCATTCCTGCTCTTTGGAATCTTTGAAACAAAAGAGATACATATAGATACCTTAGAGAAATAGAAAGACTTAAATGTGTGGAAATTTAGTGCTCAGTCTGACTGTAGTAACGAAATGCAGATTAACCTACTGAGCTCCCATTCATTGGCAAATTTCAATTCACATTTTTTGTCAGTGAGATTATGAAAAACATGTACTCTGATTAATTGTAATACTGGTTTGGTATGCTCCTAGATGAGGAGGATTCAGAACTGTTTAACACATGTGTGTAGTAATTTTTACTTTAGTCTACCAACTGCACATTTTAGTATCTATTGTAAAGATACATCTCCACAAATGTAAAATAGTACTGGTCAGTAAAGCATGATTTTAATAACAAAAAAATGGGCATAGAAGATTTGAGTGAGTAAGAGTATATTCTTGCATGTAGTATTGTGTACTCATTAAAAAAAAAAAAGAATAAGAGCTTTGTTTATGTGGTTTTTTCCCTTATGGGATACATTATACATGTTACGTTACAAAACAAGCAACAACAACAACAAAAGACCTATGGTATAAATGAGGGGTTTTAATATTCTAGAATTTTTTTCTAATAGAAGAGTAAAATTTAAAATGTAAGAAATCACACATATTTAAAAAATTGTCAAATGAAGCACGGTGTGATTTAAAAAATACCCAATGATTCCAAAAGTTAAATATAGGGTTCTACATGACCTGAGAATTCTGTTTCCTCACTGTACACCCACGATAAATAAATCAAATGCCCATACAAAATTTTACATACATACTTATAACTGCATTATCCATAACCATAATTACTCAGTGTTGTAAATAAACCTAGCATCTGTCACTATATAAATAGATAGACAAAATATTACATAGTAATAAGGAGTTGTGTGGCAGTTTTCTTATGAAGTAATGAAAGTTTCTTGCATTAGACATTGGGGACAGTTACACCAATCTATGCATATATTAAAAGCCATTGAATAATACTCTTTCTTTTTTCGGCTTCTTTTTTTTCTTTATTTATTTTGTATTTATCAAAAAAAACAGTAAAATGAATTTAAAATGCTGAAAAGTTAACAATAACTATAAAGAAGATAAAAATCATAAGCATGACTTATCAAGGGTGATAATGCAAATAAGATTGCTATACATATATTTACTTTATGTTCAGCTTTCCCTTTGAATTTTTTTCCATCCCTGTATATCCTTATTCAAGGTTCCTTCCCCCTCCCACCACATCAGGTCATTTTTTCTTGTCCGCAACTCCCCATCCCCTCCCTGGGCAGGGAGCAGACAGTCCCATGGTCCCACTGACCCAATAATGCTTGGATCAGTCTCCACTCCTGGCCAAATCCAGTTTTAACCCCCCTCCCTCAAGAGTGAGTCAGGTGTTTCTATAGTTGGAGTGGGGTCCAAAGGGTCAATCCAGGGTGTTTCTGATCCCAAGCTGTTCAGTGGTTGTGGTTTGCAGCTTGGGCATGCTTGGCTTTTTTTCTTGTTTGTTTGTTTGTTTAGAGACCCCTAATGAGTGGGTACATCCCCTGCTTATCTTTCTGAGATTGTGATACCTCGCTCAGGAGGATATTCTCCAAATCCATCCATTTGCCTGCAAATTTTAGGATATCATTTTTTCTTACTGCTGAGTAGTATTCTATTGTGTAGATGTACCACAGTTTGTTAATCCATTCTTCAGTTGAGGGACTTCTAGGTTGTTTCCAGGTTCTTGCTATTACAAATAATGCTGCTATGAGCTAATACCTTTGGAGTGTGAATGTGCCTCTTTAGGGTATACACCCAGAAGTGGTATTGCTGGGTCCTTGGGGAGATTGATTCTCAATTTTCTGAGAAACTGCCATACTGCATTCCAAAGTGGCTGAACAAGCTTACACTCCCACCAACAATGGAGGAGTGTTCCCCTTGCTCCGCATCCTCTCCAGCATAGGCTATCATCTATGTCTTTTATCTTAGTCAATCTAACAGGTGTTACGTGGTATCTCAAAGTTGTTTTGATTTGCATTTCTCTGATGGCTAAAGATGAAGAGCACTTTTTCAGGTGCCTTTCAGCCATTCATAATTCTTCTGCTGAGAATTCCGTTTTTAGATCTGAACCCCATTTTTTGATTGGGTTATTCAAGGTTTTGGGCTCTAGATTCTTGAGTTCTTTATATATCTTAGAGATCAGTCCTGTATCACTTGTAGGGTTGGTGAAAATCTTTCAAATGGGGGGCTTTATGGCAGATATACCTCAACAAAGTTATGAAAATAGCCATACATTAATGACATGGACGGTATAGGGACAAGAATTAGATTCCTCTTAATTCACTTTCTGATATAGTTTTTCCTTCCAATCAATTTTAATTTGTACAAATCTAAAAATAAAATTAAAACAAAGCTATCTTTAAGGACCCTAAAACAGGACTCCTTAAAAGCAGATTAATATTTGTCAACTTGTTAATAGAAACACATAGAGAAAGCAGCTATTTCAACTAGGTTGTCAGCACATGCCTCTGACTCATCCTCAATTGAACAGCCTTGGAACAAGAAGAACAACAAAGACATTTTAAGTATCATCCAGTTGGTTTATTAGTAGTCATATAAATATGATCTATAAAATATATGCATTTTACAAGGAAAAACAAATATGTGTACACATATGTATTTTTGTATTTATGCACTAATTAACAGAAGCTAGGGTTTATGCTGTAAGAAAAGGAGAACTGGATATTAAGTTAGAGATGAAGAGCAGAGTTTTGCAATATTAAAGGTAATGAGAAATAGTTATGAATTCACTATACAAAGTTAAAAATATCTTTTTCAGCCTTGAAATGATCCCCTCTCCAAATATAAGTATACCTAGTTACCAATTCTTTGTTTCTAAATACAATTCCCTTTTTAAGGGGCTTAGAAAAGGCCATTCCAGATCTGGGGTAAGGAAGCACTATGAGCCTTGGGTAAATTAAACCACAAAGAAAGGGATTTACTTGATTTGCTAATAGCACATTGATGAAGCAGAAATTCATGGGAGAGTTGGTAAAAAAGGAATAGCTGTTATAGAACAGCAGCTTATGAATGTGGGAATGATAGCAAAATCATTAGCTTGTAACTTTGTTTTTAAACACTGACCAAATGATCAAATCAAAAATGAATATTGAGAGTCAAGCTACTCATATTTCAATGTATTGCCTCAGGCTGCTAATTATAAATGGGCACTCTAGATCTTTACAATGAGGTTCTGTGACAGATACTGCTTTACATCATTGGTCAACATTAACATCACCAAAAATTATAAAAGTTGACCCTATATGCCTCCTAATCTGATAAGGGTGAATTATAAAGCATAAACTGTGAAGTGTTTAACATGAATCAAGCTAAAAAACAAAAGGTTACAAATATAGAGAATGCTTGACATTCTATGAGATTATTGTTGGCTTGGATTCATTTTTTTTTAAGTCAGTATGATGGGAAAAATGTAATGATCTTAAGAAGCAAATGCAGTGCATGAATTTTGATTTTACCTACATGTGAAAAACTCAGTTTAAAACACTCTTTTCTTTGACACTTGAGAAAATTTGAGTATGGCATAGATATTAGGTGGTGTAGAATTGCAAATTTTCTTGTACATGAAAATCTTCTTATTGTCTAGTAGGAAATTTTTGCTTTGTCTTTAAACGTAGTTTAAGGTAGTTGAGGATTAATGAATTTACTTTCAGCAACTTCAGAAAAAAATACACAGAGAAAGTAAATGTGGCAAAGTACTGCTTGCTGAAGCCTCCTGTAGGCTGGCCAAATGTACACAGTACCTGCTTTAGTTTTTCATTTTTGTGACAAAAATACCAGAACAAAATAACCTTAAAGGAGGGAATATTTATTTTGACCCATCACTTCATTACAGTAGAGTCTGAGGAGATGCCCATGGCAAAACAGATCACTTTATATCATAGTGGCAAGGATTAAGAGGAGTTATGACAGAGGGAGGAGAAAAGAGAAACATGGGAAGAATATGAACGTGAATAGCTTAGTGGATTTTGTCCATTTTCTCTTTTGCTCCACATATTGTCCTAAGGCTATAAGATGTTGTTAACATCATTTAGAGCTTGTCTCTCACCTTAGTTAATACTCTATGGAAATGGACTGACAGAGACATTCATAGGTGATCTTTACAATACTAAGAGTTTCACATTCTATCAGTTGCTACTCAATTTTAATCATTACTGTACCTATCTCAAAAATTTTTACATATATGTGAAAACCTTCATAACCATATATTACAGACAATGTAAATTAAAAAAAAACAAGGTTATTCCTATTTAGAAAACTTGCATGTGGAAAAGAGAAAATTTACATGCCTTCAAAATGCATGTAATGATCCTGCTTGCCAGTTGTTTCTTTCATAGTGTATGTAATAATTATATCTATGTTTTTGTAATGTACAGGTTCCTTGCTATTTTCTAGGTTAATAATAGTCAAAATTAAATAGACCTCTGCCAATTGGGGGTTTTCAGCTATCCAGTTCTTTCTTTGTGTGTCTGTAGTTTCCATTAGTCACAGATAAGAGATCACTAATAGTCCCCTTTCCAGCAATCTCTCCATTAGTGGAATACTACAATGGAAGCAAATGTCATGCCTAATTCTACCATTCATACATGTGGTTATCAGTACCCAGACACAAAGAGATTTGTACAGCTTGTTCTATAATCTCAATGAAGTCCCATTTCTCTGTGCTTTCAGATGCATTGACAACATCTTCTGTGAAAGTTTTACTTGAGGAAAATGAGAAAATGAAGTAGTATAATTATAGTCAGGCAATAAAATTCCATGATCTAATGGGGGAGATGTAAGACTCTTTTACAGTCTTGTCTCTGTACTGCCATTTGAAAGGTTCAGGGCTATTAGGCTTACCGGATGCTTATTTTTGTACTAATACTTATGTCTTTTCAGAAGCAGTACTTTGCATTGTAGAAATTAGCAAGTACAGAAAGCAAAACAAAAATTACCTTACTTTATTCTAGCACTCTGTAATCATTAGTGATAATATAACATATTATTCTAAATCTTTTGTGCAAGTATGTTTATGAATAAATGTATTTCTATTTGTTGGTAAAATGAGATTACAGTGTTCTCCAGCTTCCTTTCTGACTCTTTGGAGGTACTCTCAGGTATTCTAGGCAGACAGGAATGCAGCTGAGGAAGGCTCCAGACTCCTCATCTTCTTGTCTGTCTCTTGAATTCTGGGATTAAAGCTCTTCACAACATCTCCTTACCTTGTCCTATAGTTTCTGCCTTTCCAGACTGTCTTATCATTTTCCTAGTTGACATAAAAACTGCTCTTTAAAGGTGTTTGTCTAACTAACTAGTATATTAGCACACATTCTACCTATCTCTTATATTTTTAAATATCTTCAATGTATCACCCCCCAACTATTATGATAAGGGTTTGTCAATGAAACCACAACATTGTCCTGCATGTTGTTATTCCTTATTATTTGTTTCTAACAGACAATCTCATTCTATACTCCAGGCTGGCCTTATACTAATGATACCTGTGCATTAACATTCTCATTGCTGGAATTACATCTGCTTGGTTCCTACTTACTAATTTTACTTATTTTCTTCATTGTCTTATTTTTAGCCTGTCCCCTTATTGCTAGTATGTCTTGTATGCAGCAGGTTTCCTTTAAGGGCTGAAGAGCTTCAAGTTCACTGATTTGTAGCCACAGAAAATAGTAGGTGATTATTATGTAACATGTTTAATTACATGTGAAGATTCATTTATTGATGCTCACATTATCCAGTGCTATAGTTTTCTATCTGTTCACATAAGGCTACATGACTGTATGTTATTCATACTCAATATTTATATTTTGTACACATCTAGTTCTGAGAAATTATTTTTACTATCTGTTATATAATTAACAAAGCCTTCATTGTTGACTTGAGATAGTGTTTGCAATATTTTATTGTAGTTCTCTGTCTCCTTCTTAGTCTTTTCAATACAGCTAATTACTCTTAGAGTATAAACATTGATTCGTGCTTACAATGATACAATTATAAATGCATGAGAGTACACATACAAGTAAAAAAACATAATTTTTTTTCATTGGTTCTGAGGGCCTTTTCCTTTTTCAAGTTGTTGTCTGAATTCTGGAAGTATCTTACAATCAGCAGTTTATTAAAATTTCTGTTAGATAATTTTGATGTAATTATCATAGCCTCTATGCATCAACTTGCTAGTAGCTGCACTATTAGCATACTGTCACTATTGCAATTAGGTTATATTCATTTTTCAGTTTATTTTTGTATTTAAAGTGCCATAAAATATTATATGATGTTCTGACAGTAAAATTGTTTGTATCTCTTACATTGAATAATGGCTTGGTTTTAATTGGTGGTATTGTATTAGTGTAGGGCATTATACTATGTTGAAGTATATTTCATAAGTTACAGATAGTATGCTACTATCCAGAGCTGTCCATCCTTAAAAGAAGGCACCGTTTGGGTGTAAGGAGACTGGTCATTTTTGACACTGAGTCTCTCTGTTACTGATTTTTATTTTGAATAAATTTGTATTATGCAGGAATTCTTCTAGTCTGTTCATATAAAAATTAAATGAAGAAATGATTGGGCAATGAACTCATGTGCCCATCACCCAGATTCAATTCTCAAGAGCATACCTTATTTTACCTCTAACCCAAGTTTTTATCTGCCTGTTGTATGATTTTTTTAATAAATCTATGACATTATATTTATTTTCATTCATAAATATCACAGTGTCAAATTTATTTTGAGAAGATGAGAACTCTGTAAGTACATAGCTAACAAAATTATAATAGCTGAAAGGAAATTATAATATTAAATATTCTGTGTTCACATTTATAATGGTCACAAGTATATTGTTTCTTTAAATGAAGATCTAATATGAGTGTATGCATAGCATTCTGATGAAAAGAGTTTCAAGTAATTAATTTCTAGCAGAATTTGGCTTAATAATACATATGCAAGGCTTTGTTAACTATATGGTCAGCCTGTGTCACTTATATACAGTTGTATAATTATAGCATAAAGGCAGGCATATATACTATTAAAATGAATATAAAATCTGTGTTCAAGTAAAGCTTTATTTATAAAAATATATAGTAGTGAGATTTGGTTTGACAGCTTGTTTTTCAAATTTATTGTGTATCAGAATCACCTGTAATATCATAAAGCACACAGAGGCCCTGTCTTGATGTAGTGTGCAATAGAGACTATATTTTTTTTACTGTATACTCAATATATAGGTTTCCTGTACAACTTTCCTTTTTCTTGTGATTTGTTAAAGAAAAAAAGTTACTTGTCTTTTAAAGTTTTCTGTAGTTGAGAGTTGAGTACAAAAGCTTGCTTTGCTCATTATCCAGTTCCTTTGTGTGTGTGTGTGTGTGTGTGTGTGTCTGTGTGTGTGTGTGTGTGTGTGTGTGTGTGTGAGAGAGAGAGAGAGAGAGAGAGAGAGAGAGAGAGAGAGAGAGAGTGTTTGGAATGGGAAGAATATACATAATTGATGGTTCAGGAGACACGTAATGTGTGGCTCTCTATTGCTCATTGTTTTCGAGAGCAGGATTTTCTTAGATTCATTTCCTGGCAGCTAAAATACACTTTCGATCACCTAATAACTTTTTCACCTTACACATGACAGAACGGATTCTTAGGGATGGGAAAAGATAGGCACAAAGCCACACAGTACATTAGTAATAGAATCAGGGATATGATTGGAAGTGGCCTCCTTATTTAAAAGTCAAAGTACATCGAGTTCTTAGAGTCACTGAACCCTAAAGCTGGATGATACTGACAAGTTCACATAAATAGCCTCCAATCCTTCTGCCAGCTATCTCTGTAAACCAAAGGTCTCACTTAACTGAATAGCCTGCGGGTAAAATTCAGAGCACAAATATATTTTAGTGTCTAATCTATTTGGAGGAGGATGAGATTTTGCTCTCAAATTTTAAATTTTAAGTAATTCACATTAATGTCTAGATTTCAGGAAATGAGACTATTTGACCATACCAGACCTGGTAGGCTAAAGATGAGTTGTGGTTCCCTCTTTGTAGCAGTACAAGCTGCTGACTTGCCACAGACTCCAGTACACTTTTAGAGTCTTTTTATTAGTTCTTTGAGAATTTCATGCAATATGTTGGTCGTATTCACCCTCCCCTACAACTATTCCCAGATCCATCCCTCCTTCCCTACACACCTAATTTTGTGTCATTTTTTTACTCATTCAGGTCAATTTTTGCTGCCCAAATATTTGTAGATGTATGGCCTTCCACTGGAGTACGGTCAACTTATTAGGAACTATACTCTTATTTAAGACAAACAAACAAAAACCAACAATACCTGACCCTTCATCTCCTAGTCACCAACAGTTACCAGTAGCTCCTCATTGAGGGGTGGGATTTTACATCCAACTCCCTTCTCCATGTTGGAATTTGGTATATTCAGATCTTGTGTGTGATGTTATAAACACTGAATTTCTGTGTGCAGCAGCTACCCTGCTTTGTCAAGAGGACACTTCTTCCTTATAGTTATCTATCACCTCTAGCCTGTACCCTCTTTCCATCCCTTCTTTTGTAATGATTAGATTAGAGATGATGAAGATCATTTCATAAAGCAGGAAATAACATTTACTGGTACCATAGTGGTTTAGAGAATGTGTGCTTGTTTAAAGAGATCAGCTACATGTTCCAGGCCAGTGTACTTCATTTACATGTCCTCTTTGCTTCTCATAGCATTTTAATTTATTTCTTCAAATCCAAACCATCTAAGAAAGTTATTATCTTCTATAATGGAGAGTATCACCTCCTTCAAATACTCATTCTTTTGTTTTAATTTTGTATTAAGTTAGTTCTTTGACATTTTCATACATGTTTGTAATGCATTCTGATTATGGTCTCTTACAATCTTTGGTTTCTTTCTTATGCCTATCCTCTTCCCGTATTCCCTCGACATACCAGTCCCTTTCCCAGATTAATGACTTTGAGGTTTGCTTTATGGCCTACTTAGTTAACCAGGGCTCTATGTGTACCCATTAGAGTGGACTATTACCTATTAGAGCTTTGTAGGGTCACTAGTAGGTGTACAACTCTTGACATGTTGACAATTATTCCTCTCTCTGTAAATCTGTCAGTAGCAAATAGTTCATCAGTGACAGATAGGGACCCTGGAGACCCTCTTTTTTATCTTACAGTGATTAGCTCATTCTTGAGCAGAACCCATGAAGTCCTTAGTTGTTATGAGTTTGTGGTTGCAGTAGCTGTTTCTTGCCTGGAAGAAGATATCATTTCACAGCCCCTTTCCCTGTCTTGTGACTCTTACATTCTGTCCAGTCTTATTCCACAATAGTCCTGGAGCCTTAGCAGGATGGTATTGATGTTTTGTTTAGGGCTCAGCCCTCAACTGTCATTTATTGTCAGCACTTCTTATGGTCACACCCATTCCCTGAAAAGAGAAGCTTCTCTGCTTAAGACTAAGAATAGCATTTGTCTATTAAAAGCATAAAGATTTAGAAGACTGTCTAAAGTTACATTGATTTAGTTAAACGTTTTATTTGTAATTTTGATGCTGAAGTTGTGCCAATTTGTTCTAGTCATTATGGATTAGAAATAATACTATAAATATCTACATAATTTTATGTTTACCATGTTGTTGGGGTCCAGCCATCTTATTTATCTACAATTTGTGTTTTGACTTATACTTCTCTTTTTAAAATTAAATTTATTGCAAAGAATTGCAAATAAAAAATTATGCAGTAAGATTAGCCAGACACTACCTACCTATCTGTCTATCTATCTATCTAATAAGAAATTTCTATATTTTCTGCTTTTGTACATAAATTGCACCTCCCAGTGTTTCATTGTTTTTCATACCACTTTTTTCATTTATCATTTTGAACATCATTCATTATTTCTGTATAGAAGGTCTTGTTATCTTTCTCAGGCTGGCTTCAAACTCATGGGCTCTAATGATCCTCTCAACCCAGCCTCCCAAGTACCTGCTACAGTCCTAGGTCACTGTGATCAGCTCTCCTCATTCTTTTTAGCTACTGGATGGTAGTTGAGGCAGAAACTGATAACTGGTCAAAGTGCAGAGAATAATGCCTGTGGGGTGCTCAGCCACATGTGGACCATCTGCGTCACCATCTCCTACTCAAGGTTAAGGGACTATAGTGGAAAGATAATAAGATCCAGAGGTTGGGAAAGAACAGAGAAAATGAGTGATGAAACATGTCAGAGCTGCTGTACTCAGGAACTCGCAGCAGCTGTAGATGCCTGTTCAAGATCAAGCCAGTCAGCATTCTAGCATGGAGGAGTGAGGAGTTCATTAGTGACCTCCAGCCTTTGGTACGATAGATGGCTTCTAGAGGAGGGAGGATCTGTTTTCTTTAAGGTTGTGACTTCTGATAAGATTACTCACTCCAATGGATGGCTTCACAGCCAGAAGTATATGAAAAACACAAATTGGAGTTGAGTGGGTTACTAAATCTAAAAGGAAAAGAGAGGACAAAAAATTGTGGGAGAACTAGTAAATATTCTCAACGAATAAAAATATTTTTAGATGAAATGAAGCAAAAAAAAAGTGTGCATTTTTTTTTTTAAAAAAAAAAGGTTCCACATGAAAAAATGTATATGGCTTGGGTGTAGCTCAGGGATAGAGTTCTTGCCTAGTGTGGATGAAGCTGTAGGGTTCATCCTTTGTGCCAAAAACAAAGTGTATAATAAGAGGACAGATGACTGCAAAGAATCTCCCCAGGTTTCACTAGAAGGCCATGAAAGGCAAAGAGTAGGAATAGTAGGAATCGCCTTCAGAGAGACAGAGGAAATTCAGCTTAAAAATCCTCCCATAGATGATTCTCTTTCCAAAGAGGAATCATAGAAGCAGGCAGTAAGTTGCAGTGGAAGAATGGGTACATTTGAACACCAACAAATACAGGTTTGAATCACCTGCCTTTCCAAACTGACCCTACTAAGCACTTTACCCTGGGTGCTTCAGCTGGAGCCTCAGAACAAAATACCCTTCTTTTTGCAGTTGTGAATATTTGGAAAACTGTGGTGGGTATTGAACAGACCTCAGGTCCCTTCACAGCTCACAAAAGGACATGAGGGTTCTTGCCTACTCTGTAGTGGTTTAACCATTCCAGATCACTTGGTGGCAATGCAGAGATTCTTTTTCTATTTTAATAACTGTACAAATTCTGTCACTAAAGTATAAAGGTTAATTGCAGAGGCATTTAAACTGTTGAAAGGGACTGATCAGCAGCCAGAAATATCAAAGGCCCGATTGTGGGCAGCTCATTACCATTTGAATGGCACCCAGCCTTTGTTAAGGACTTAAGAGACTTTATTATAAAGATTGGTCTAAGGATTCTGTCCCCCTTAATTACCCACTTAGTGTCAAGAATTTGCTTGTTGATAGGTCAGTCTCTCAGGGCCTTTGGCTTGGGTGGGTTTGGGTATTAGTATTTTGAGTGGGCAGCTGGCCTGCCCCTTATTCTAACCTCTACATCCCTGCAGCTAAACTGGCCAAAGGACTGTACGCCTTTCACTTGCCTGCCTCTAGTAGTTTAAAAGAGCTTTAGTGAAGTTCAGTTCCGATAAAAATAATTAACTAGTAGCTGTTGTGTGCCAGCAACACAGTTGGATGTTGTTTACCACCTTAGTAGAAGAAGCAGATAATTAAACTGAAAATTGCAATGTATTCTCTTTGCCAATAGTATCAGTTAAGATGAGGACAGTACCAAGTGGTCAGACCTGAAATCATATATACACAAGGAACACTAAACGGACTCAGCAGGTTGTATTTATATATTTATGCATAGGAATGATAATCAAAGAAAAAAAGAGGGTATGAATTTGAAAGGTGGTAAGCAGGGTATGGGAGGAGAGAGAAGAGAGAAATGGTATAACTCTATTTTATTTTTTAAAGGGAAGATGGAAAATTGATAAGAAGTTTGTAGGAAAGCAGGAGAGGGAAGTCAGGAAACCACTGTCTTCCTCCCAAGCAGAAGGAAGGCTGCCTTCCAAAATGCTGCCTTTTGTTTCTAAATTTGTTCTGCATTTTAAGCTGAACAAAGCTAGAAAGACTTTTTTAAAAAGATGAGAGGACAGTGAGATGCAGCCACCTGGAAGGAGACAGTTGTCACCTACAGTAAATCTTCAAGAACAATTAGGTGTTCTTTAGATATGAGATAGGGAACATTCAAGGGCAAAGGTTCTCTCTGCAATAACCATGGAGTAGCCAGAAAACACTCATCTTAGCAGTTTTGTGTTAACAATTTTCAAAGGTTAGCAGTGCCTATAATGGAAGATTTTAGAAAGATAAGGGCACTGGGTATCACCATGCTGAAGCTCCATCCACTTCAGTTTCTACTGCTCTAATGTAGACATTATTTACACAAGTTCAAAGAGGTTGTAATTAAAACTCCCTTTGGCATAGCTTGTGAGGGCACTGTTGGGATCTAAAGTGAGATCATCTTCAGAACCTAGCCCATACATCGGGATTAGAAATAAGGGACAAGTTTGGAAGGCTTTAACTGTGCTCTCTAAAGATCTTTCACCTTCTATAAGCTATGGGTAGCCAGTAGTGAGAATCTATGCAGAGTGAGTAACCAGATTGCAGGACCTACCTCCCAATCTCATAAATTATGATTCCAGAAAGAAGATGCTTTCCTCATCTTCTTTGTTTTATAAGATGAAGAAGATGGTCAAGGGGTGGTCAACTATAGTACCCTTTTCAGCTCTTTCAGGTTTCTGTATATATATGTATATATAATTTAAAAGTTTTTTTTTAACATACCCACTACTGTTTCCCTCTTGCCCCTCTTCTCAGTCATCCCCCAGCTTCACCCTACCCCATTCTTTCTTTCATTTCTCAGAGGGTAAGGACTCCCAGAGTGAGTCAATGCAGTATGGCATACTTTACCCCAGTATTGAGGCTGAGCAAGGTGTTCCTCTGCAGGGAATGAGTTTCAAGAAGCCAGTTCATGCACTAGGAATCAATTCTAGTCATACTGTAAGAGGCCCCACAAAATGCCCACTCCATTTGACTGTCATCCACATTCGGAGGGCTTATGTCAGTCCCATGCAGGTTCCACAGGTAGTTTAGAGTCAGTGATCACCCAATAGCTCAGGTCAGCTGTCCATGTAGGTTTCCCCATAATAATCCTGACCCCTTTGCTCATATAATTCCTCCTCCCTGTCCTTGAGTAGACTGGGAGCTCAATTCAGTGCTTGGCTGTGGATCTCTGCACCTGCTTCCAACCATTGCTGGATGAAGGTTCTATGGTAACAATTAGGGTGGTTGTCAATTTGATTACAGGGGAAACCCAGTTTATGCACCCACTCCACTATTGCTTGGAGTCTTAGTTGGGGATATCTTGTGAGTTCTTGAGTGTTTTCCTAGCACCAGGTTTCTCCCTAACCCTGCAATGGCTCCTTCTATCAAGATAATCAATTTCATTGTTGTTCCTCACTGTGGGACTAGAACAGCCACAATCCTTATTAGAATGACTAGTAGGAACACTTTCCACTATTGATTTTAAGGAAAAAATTGAGCGCTAGAAAAGCCCTCCACCTTTGGGTTATACTTTTAATCTACTTTACTGTTCCTTAGACCTGCTATGTTGCTTGCCTTGCACATACTCAGGCCTTTCTCCTACCTCCCCACACTCTTTATTAGCACCACATCTTCCTCCAAAGTCCTTCAGGGTTACTAACTCAGGCCTTCCTCTCTCACTTTGGGTCCTGCTCATATACTGTCTTATGTTACTTGCTAGTTTTTTCCCATTGTTTTTTTTTTTTTTACCATATATGTTTTAGGCCCCTTTTTCTTCTTTTTGGTGTCTCTTACCTCCTTTAGCACCTACCATAGTCCTAGTTACTAGAAAAATGAATCTTTTTCATCATTTTGTTTTTCTTCTGGCAGTGTGTGTGAGCACAGCAAAGAGAATCTTATGACACCTTCCAATATGGGGGTGATTTTTGGGCCCACCCTGATGAGAGCTCAAGAGGACACTGTGGCTGCTATGATGAACATCAAATTCCAGAACATTGTGGTAGAAATCCTGATTGAACACTTTGGCAAGGTAATCATTTTCTATCCTCAATATCTCCTCTCCAAAGAAATTATATCTGTCTTTTCTGCCTTCTAATGGTCTATCTGTCCCCCTCCATCCCTCCTTTTCTTTCTCCCTTCTTTCTTCTCGTTTTTCCTGTTTAGGTTTTTAACAGAAAACATGCTATAAAAGGCATGACTATCCTGGCACTCACTGTGTAATGTAGATCAGCCTAGAACTTGTCATCCTCCACACTTAGATCCAAACTTTTGAGATCACAGACACAAAGTTGTGTATCTTATTATTTGGTTCAAGTTGACAGTGAAAAGAAATCCTACTGTGCCACAATGGCATGTATTTTGGAGATCTATAAATTAAAACCAGGGCCTTGTATATGATAAGCAAATATTCTACAAGCCCTCTTTTTACTTTTTATTTTTCATTCACAGTCTTACTAAGTTGTTCCAATCATCCTTGAACTCACTCTTTAACCCAGATAGATCTTGAAATTATGATCCTCCTGCCCCAACCTCCCAAGAGTCTGAGATTGAAGTTTAGTTTGCACCACTAAATTTGGCCACAGTGATGTTTACCAGTAAATCTAACACTTGGCATTTCATCTGGTAAGCAACTGTTGCTTGAACATGTACTGTTTTTATTATCAGGTAAATTGTGAGAATATTAAAAAAAGAAAAAGCCACTGACTATTTCTGAGTTATTAGTCATGAAGTGTGGTGATATGTTTAAGCAGAGGAAAATAATGAGGAAGCAGGTGATACATATACAATGAAACTATAGGATAGAACAGGTATAGTTCCTCACATAATACCAAGTTTATGACTGAAAACCCCTAATCAAATGACAGCTTCAGAGAAAAGTAAATATATTTGTGTAAACTTCATGTGATATATGACTTGGTAACACTCTAGAATAAACACACCCCTAAACAAAGCAACAGATAAACTTGTACTGAGTGATAAAGTATACAGTTCTAGAGAAATATGACTCTAGGACAGTAGAGTGTGACGGAGTACTAATACAATGGAGGCAGCTCTATTTACTCAGGGTTTTTTTTTTCTGTTTCTGTATGTTTGAGAATACCACTGTTTTCTTTGGATTCCTCTGGATTTAACTTACATAACATATTTTAGGAGAACTTCTTTTGTGGCTGCTTTAGTGAACATGGGCAGCAAAAGGTCCGAGAACACTTGTGTTTGGTCTTTTCCCAAATGCCAATTCCCATATTTCAGGATAGCAAGTTTGGGCCATAATAAATCAGTATATTTATTTTAAATTACATCTCATTCTAAAGTGTTTTAAGGTAGAGTATTTGTTATTACATGTGAATTATAATGTAGCGTACAATACAATGTGGTCAAGTGAAAAAGATAAAAATAAAGGGAGACCAAAAATGAACTACGTAATGTGGTTGAGACAAGAAATACCACTTAACACATATGTGCTTGCCATTAATGCCTTATATTTGTAAGAGCTTTTTAACAGAAAGTGTCCTCCATGGAAAGCATTCTTTTAAAAGAACTTTATCTGGATTGTAGAGGCAGATACAGTCATTCTACCCATAGCTCACTCAAGTCCAAGCTTGATTACTTGATTACATCTGCATTAAGATGCTTAGGTGCCGAGATGCTATACATAAACATATTATGGCTCTAATATGAGATGTTTATTTCTTGGTTGTAAAGTTACTCAACTAAGATGACTTGATGTAATCAGGATTCTTTGTTCTTTTTTAATGCTCTGAGCCTAATATCCTGTTTTTGCTCCATGGTCATTCATCATTTACATTCTAGCAGTTGAAAAGAATGAAAGAGAGAACTGAAATTTATAACACTTTCCTTTAAGGTTCTGCTGTGGGAGTTAGACATAATCTTCATTACATTCCATTTTACAAAATTCAGTCTCACAATCACACTCACTGCTAGGGGAGGCAGGATATTAGTCCTTGTTTCTTTTTGTTGTTTTTTTAAGCCATGATCTTGCTACAATAGGCCCAGCTGGCCTTGAATTTGTAACCCATCTGCTGCACCTCCCAAGTGCTGGGATAAAAGCATATGTGGCTGTGCTGTCTCAGGAAGGTAAGGTCTGTAGTCCAACGCATTCCTAAGACTTAAAAAGGAATAGGAGAATGCATATGGGGAAATAACTAGTATTTTCTGCCATATTGCCTGTGTTACCTAAAAAACCTTTCATACCCTTTCTGATTTTTATCATTAGAAATTCAAAGAGGATAATAAGCACCTTTGGGGTAGTCACAGGTCCAAGGTTATTTCTTTAAGAAGGGGCAAAGATAATGAATGCCCAAATTCAGTTAGGTAGAAGTGAGTTCCAGTCTTCCATAGCACAACCGAGTGACTATCTCACATAAACTATGCTGAAAGAATTTGTGAGTCTTATTACAAAGAAACAATAATTATATAAGGAAATAGAAATACCATTTGATCTATAGTACTATGTGTATGTATTGAATTTATCATTGTGCCACATATATACATATAATACATGTCCACTAAAATGTATTAACAGATATTCTGAATAAGAGTCAAAGTATCTAATTGGGTTCCACTGTATCACCAGTCATGATGTGTATTGACAGTTTGGGGTCTATACAATGCACCTTGTAATTATCGAGTTGTGAAAAAGTAGATAAGAGCTATATTAGGTACTATATTAATGAAGGCTTTCTAGAGAGGTAGAACCAGTATGTTACATATATAGATACTAGAGAGGAGACCCTCTGGTGGAATTGGATGATGTGTTTATGGCAGCAAAGGATTAGTGGCACAGTCTACCTATGATGGGACAGAGACCCCAGTCAAATTCCAGAGGCCTCAAAACCAGAGAAGTCAATAGTATAAATCATCTTAGATAGAAAGGCTACAGACAAAGGGATGCTGGTGTGGGTGATACTCTAGTGTAAGAGCAAGATTCAGAGGTTAGTGGGCTGATGATCCTGATGTCCAAAACATCAGAAAAAATTCTTGTTCAGAAATTAGTATTTTGTATTTTCATGACATCAAGAGATCAGATGGGTTCTTTCCCATTGAAAGTAGATCTTTCTTATGTGATCCACTTAGACTCACAGGATAAACTTTTCTGGTAACATCTTTATACTCGCTCTCAATAATGTCTCTAGAAATTCTTTAGTTCAGTCTGTCTGACACAGTTTTTCATCGTGTATTGTAAAGAATAAAATGATAAACAGGGAAAATGAGTTTCAAGCAGATAGTTCAGTATGAATAAAAGTTGAAGAGCTGATATTGTATTAATAGAACACGACATGGAAATAAGAGTAGCAGATTACATTGGAGGCAGACAGGGATCAGGACTGAAAAACAATTGCCTATGTAGGTGCTGAGTTTGCAATGTGTGGGTTTTATCTTGCCACTCCTAGGTAGTATTGCTTACTAGTAGAGAAGGGCTATAGTCAGCCTTATATAAAAGAGGCTGTATTTAGGCTGCAGTTTGAAGAACAGCTCAAACCAGGAAAGTAATGCTATAATCTGAGCAAAAAGAAATTATATTCCCAGTTAGGGCAGTGGGAAGAAGAAACATTAGAAAAGTATTAGGACTTAGTAATTAGAGAATGCAAGAGAGGAAAGTTTCTGATGCCTAGGATTCTTATTTGCCTGACCAAGTGATGTAGCCATTCTCTTTCTTGTAAGGAATATAGAATGGGAAAGTTTGGGAGGATGAAGGAAAGATCAGTTTGGGGCAAGTTCGATTTGGCAGTTCTGAAGGTATGCAGTGGAGTTGGCTAATGTGAATCTAAAGCAAGGGTCACTGAACTTTTTCTTAAACAACCATATAGTGAACAATTTAGGATTTGAAGGCTAAAAAACTGTCACAACTGGCTAATGTGGACTATAGAGTAGGGAAGCACCATATGTAAACAGGAGGGGCTGTGTTGTACTAACTGCTTATAAAATAGGCAATTAGGCCTATGGCCTATAACTAATTCAGCCCTAGTGTCATGATAAGATTTCATTTATTAATGACTTGATTTATTCACACAACATCTATCATCTGTCATCCATATATCATCCATCCATGCATCCATCCATCCATGTCTGAGTTTGAGGTTTTGTTTAGACATAGAAAATAGGAAAATCTATATAGAAGAAGATGGGTTCAAAAGGATAACAAGGGATGTAGAACCCACTTAGAATCCACTGGAAAAACTTGGCTTTTCTGTATATGACAAAAATGTGGATTTTCCGCAGCAGAGTGGAAAATAGCTATAGTAGACAGAAATAGAAGTAGGAAGACTAATTAGAAAGCTATTTTATTGTATAATTCAAATTCTATTTATCCATTTATTTATTTAGTCATATGTCTTGTTCATGATTTTTCCTCCTATAATTCTTTCCAGATCCTCTCCACTTCTCAGTTGACTCAATTTAATGTTCTATTTTCTCTCCTCTCTCCCTCAAAACAAAAACAAAAAGCAAAAAAACAATTCAAATCAAACAGGAAACCAGTAATACAGAAAATGGCTAAATAAAAGAAAAGCCCACAAAAAAAAAATGTACTTTGTTTTGTGTTGGCCAACTCTGGGCATGGGGCCTGCCCTGGAATGTTCTTGATATGCCACTAACACTCAATTGGAGAAAACTAGTTTTCCCTTTCATATCAGGTATCAATTGCAATAGCTTCCTGGTTAGGGATGGGACTTTTTATCCACTTCCCTTTCTCAGTGCTGGAGTTTAATCCCAAATCTCTCACTTTCTGCTCATTGTCCAGTTGTGGGTCTCTGCCTTAACTCCTATTTACTACAAGAGGAAGCTTCTCTGAGATGGGTTGAGTGAGGCACTGATCTGTGGGTATAATGATACCTCATTAGCAGTCATTTATTGCTATATTCCTTTAGCAGAAAAAATAGTAGCAAGTTTTTCCCTAAAACCCTGACCTAACTAATCTCAACTAGTCTCAGGTTCTTGGCCACTTTTAGTGTCTGGTATGGGTTTTTATCTCATAGAGTCATCCTTACATTTAATCAAAGAGTGGCAGGTTGTTTCCACTCAAAAGAAATTAAAAACTTAAATGTAAGCCTAACAAAGCATTTATTGGAGTTATATGTTCAAACTACAGAATGCTGACAAGAAAATTCACAGAAACTATAGGTATATTAAGAGGCACACTGTTCAATGAGTAGAATACACAACATAGTAATGAGATAATTTCTTTCCAAAATGATGTGTATGTTTAAGACAGTATCAGAATTCAGCCAAATTATTTTGCAGGTAGGGACAAGATTTTTATAAGTAGAGGCATACAAAATGGACTATAAAATCTGACACTTTTTTTGAAAAGGAAGAAACTGAGATGTATTAATATTAATGCTTATGATAGTCAATACCTAAGATAATATGCAATTAGCATATGAATAGACATGGACCACTGAAACAGCATAAAAAATATGCACGTAGTTCCATACAGTTTGAATGAATTATTTTTTCAGAAAGGTACAAAGGTAGCTCACACATGTCATATATAACTCAGGCCCCAAATTCAATCTCCAGGTACTGCAAAAGGAGTTTAAAGAAGGCAGAGTAATCTTTTTCAATAAATGCTCTGAGAAATTGCACATGCATTAGTAATGAAAGTGAATCTCAATTTAAATCTCATAGCATGTGCAAACGTTAACTCAAAATGGATTGTGTAAAAAGAAGCCAAATCAACAACAAAAAATGGAGTATTCAGTTGCAGATAAAGTTTTTGAAAACTGCGTTGGAGAAAGTCTGTAGGCCCTTGGGCTTTTTGAAGACTTTTTCAATGTGATAGCCAAAATACAACCCAGAAAGGGAAAAAAATCAATAGATTGGATTTTTATCAAAGTTACTATGATGTGAGCAATAGATTCATATTTTGAATATATGAAGGATTCTCAAAACCAACCACAAAGAATCAAACATAATTATTAAACTGGATAACATTATGAACAGTATGTACAGATGGTAAGTAACAGATTAAAAGTTGTTCAGGATAACTAACCATTAGGGACATACAAATTATGACCCCAATGAGATGCACTACATAGTTATTAGAACAGCTAAAATAGAAAAAAATAGTGACAATCCAGAATGTTGACGAGGGTACACAGAAGCTCAAATGTGTCTTACATTTCAAATGGGAATATAATATAGGACAGCCTCTCTGAAAAGTAGATGTACAGCTTCTTAATTAAAACAAACCAAACCAAGCATGGTCTTCTGCGGATTGCTATTTTACTCTCCTGAGCATTAGTCAGAGAGAAACAAAAACTGTTTACATGAAACCTCTGCAAGGATTTTAATTATCTATTAAATTACTACTATGGCATTATTGGAGACATTTTACACCTAAGTTCACATTAGGAAAACCTGAGATGTAGTCAAGGGCCTTGTCCAGGATCACAGAATGATTAAGTTTGGGAATTCAGATTTAACATAACTGAAATCTACACTAGGCTACTTCAGGGTCTTTCCTGAGTTCTTAAAAATTAGTACTTAGATTAAGTGGTGGGGATAGTCATTAGAAGTAAAAACATTAAGGATTATTGAGAATAGAATTGCCAGTGGGTCATCTACATAGTGAAGATTTGTGTTAGAAGATGCTTGTTTTAGTTTGAATGGCGGATGTCCCATATAGGTTCAAGTATTTGAATACTTGGTTGTCAGTTGTGGACACTGTTTGGAGAAACTTCTCGAAGTTTTAGGAAGTGGAGCTTTGCTGAAGGGAGGAGGTCAGCTTTGATAGTTCATAGCCTTGTCCCACTTGCCTCTCTTGCAGTTTGCTCTCCTTCTTCTGCTTCCTGCGAGTGGATAGAAATATCATCTTTGTGCTTCTTGGTCCTGCCACTATTCCTGCTTCTTGCTTCCATACTTGCCCGCCATTGTGGACTCTGCTTTTGGATGCATAAAACCAAATAATCTCTTTCTTCTTTAAGTTGCCTTAGTCATGAAGTTTTATTTCAGCAACAGAATAACTAATGCAATATCCTGGTTTTAACATTTGATGGTCAACTTATGAATCTTGTTTGTCTGTGTGCCGAGTTTAGCTCCAGGAAGAAGGAGGCCGTAGAAATGCTTCAGTATGTTGTGACTTACTATACTTTAAATGTTCTTATTCATTTGTGAGTGGATAGAGGAATGATGATGGCATGTTTAGTCAGTTATCAGTCAAAGCCCCTAAATTTCTGACTGGGTGGTGGTGGTCCACGCCTTTAGTCCATGCACTTGAGAGGCAGAGGAGGCAGATCTCTGTGAGTTCAAGACCACTCTGGTCAACAGAGCAAGTTCTAGAAATGGCCAGGGCTACACAGAGAAAACCCTGTGTCAAAAACAAAAACCAACAAAAATAACAAGCACCACAAATCCCCCACAAATTACTGTTACATTTATTCTATAAAGTTTAAAGATAAAAGGCCAACATATTTTCCTAAAAAGTTCTACTCTTAGATATATGCTGATAGTCCTAATGGAGTTTATAAAATGATTTTGCTGAATGTTTGGTCAGGATCCCAAACTACATACTCTAGCATTATGTAAAGAACTATTAACTGATTATCTGTACTGATATTAGAGTCTGATTATCCCCAGACTCTAATAGGAGGTCATTTCTGCTTACTAGTGCTCAGTGGTGAAGTGAGGTTGTTACACCTTGCTAGCTTTTTTTAAAAAGATTTTTTTTAACATAGCAACCACAGTTCTTCCCTCCTCTTCTCCTACTTACTCCCAGCTTCCCCCACCATTTATCCACGCCTCAGAGCTTTCACATTTGTGTTATATGATGATAATTCTGACTTTCGTGTCATCCTGGAGATGTATATTGGCTGGATCTTCAAAAAGCAATGTGATAAACCAAGAATGTTTTCCGATTTATAAATTTACATCATGTGAGACATCTTATGGGGATATAGAAGATGAACTTCCAGTTTACTACGCATTTATCAAATTGCCCTTTTTGAAGAAGAGAAAAATGATGTGTGAGGTTGTTCCAGAAATGATGGACCTTATGTTGGTGTGACTTGGTAGAATAGTTGTGGGGATTAAAAGAGATAATATATGTGATAGTTGAGGCTGTTCTGCAAGTACTAGGGATTATATGTTCCTGCCAAGTTGTTCAGCTAATGGGATATGATTTTTCAGTTGACATATATTATAATTTCAATAATATTTTCCATCTATGCTTGGTCTTTAATAGAAAGAGCTTAAACACACTTGTTTTAAGTTTTGCTACCAGCCTCTTTTAAAGAATACATAGTCTGTAAATAAAACTTAAATGTATAAAGCAAGCTGATGTTTAAAGGAGTCTATTCCTAGATCTGTCTTAGCGCTTATTTTTTAAGTAATTTGAATTAACTCTAAATTTCTCTGTAGGGGAACAGATAAGTAAAGGTGTAAAGGAAGTTCTCCCTCTACACTAATTCCCTAGAAAAGTACTGTCAATTATTTTGAAGTTCTCAGTCTCTTTAGCTCATGAGAGAGTGCAATTTAAGGTGCCCAAACCCAATAGTGCTGGCTTGAGACACAGGGATAATTTGGATTGACAGGGGAAAGTTAGTTTTTATTTTCTGAACATTTTGTTTTGAGAAGCTGCTGGGAATTACAGGGAAAGAGATAGGCCAACTGGGAAGGCAGTTCTTAGTGACTTAGTTTCGAGGACAGAATTGTATTTCCCTTAAGGAGATAGAATATGAGATGAATCCATTTGAATATGAGAACTAGAAGATGACTTTAAAGATCTTCTGAGCCAGGCATATCATTTTACATACAGCTTCTTTGCAAAATGCATGGCTCCAACTTCATCCCCAATTCTACTCTTTGAGACCTCATATCCCTATAGTTCTTCACAAGTACTTTATAAAAGAGCTCAGGTACCAGCCTGAAATCCTAGCCCATCTATTTTCTCAAGGGTACTTTGAAAATGCATTTGTCAGTCCCACAGTCAGACGTTAACACTTTCCTCATTTGTTGCTCTTGATTGATCTGTGTTAGTGCCAGAAACCAGTTGGTCAACTTCCTCAAAGTTAGATTTTTGTGCAGTGAAACTGGAATCCGGCTGGGTGCAGTGATGTGCATTATACTCTTAGCTCATCTAGTCCTCATTCTGACTCTGAAATGATACGTATTAGTGATTTTCTAGGTTAGAGAACAGAGATACTGAGTGTGTTACCTGGCAAAACTCAGACAGATCTAGTTCTGTTGGCTTAAGTCTGCATCTCAAGGAACAGGGGCCTATTTTCAAGGGAAGTATTAAGAACAGTAAACAGTTATGCTTGTTTTTGTATCACTGACATTGCCTTAGCTATTGTTTCTTTTGTTAAGTTCCCTCTGCACTGCTAATATTGCAATACTTTCATTTTCTTTATACATATTTTTAAGTAAAAGGAATAGAACACAGGGCATCACATATACTATATGACTGCTGTACCACTGAGCTACAGCAGTAGCCAAGTATTTCTCTTTTAGTGGGTGGGTAATTGCTTTTCAGTTATGCACAATATTACTTTATTGTCTTAGCATAGTTTTCTGGGAAAGAAATTATTTTCAAGGCAATTAGGGAATCCACTACTAATATATGTCAAATGGGTTTTACTGTCTCTAAAGATGAATGGTTTGAAGCCATGGTTGAAAGAACTGGAAAACTGAAGGATACAGTTCTTGCTGCAGATGACTGAGGGCAATTCTTCTTGTAAAGTGGCCAGAGAAAGCTGGATTGTTTTCAATACAAAGTTTGTGAGAACTCAAATGGTGCCTATGTTCCCAAATGTCCAAATAGGAACTTATCCAGGAAAAAACCTCATTGATGTTGTAGCAACATGATGGATTTGAGGAGGCAAACAAGAATCCCTTTTAAAAAAACAACTCTGATTTATGTATTTTTTTTTTTTCTGACAACCAACCTAGCAGCCCAGAGGACACAGACCGCAGCCTCTGGCCTGTTTCTTCTTTCTGAAATGTGGCTTCTGTGAATTTGAGTCTGCCGCCAGAGGGCAGCAAGAGAACAGAAAAATGTGTTTCCCTTTTCTTTGTGGAGTGATAAATGACAGACATACATAGATATATAGATTCATTTGAAATGTAACTGATGAATACAAATTATGCATTTTACTATGAAACTTGTTTTTATATTTATATTTAAAATGTACTAATCTACATCTACATATTCATTTATAGTACACACATGAATAAATATATGTGTTCAAGCGATGCATATAGAGAGGATGAGAAAATATAATTAAGGCAAGTCTGTGCTTCATTGTGTTTAATTTCTGAAATGATAAGGTTGAGCTAAAAAGTTATTAAAAATAACATTTTTATTAGCTTGTACATGATAGGACATTTTCAGAATCTAATATGTAGTTAGCTGAGAATTTGACAAACATTTTCAAATGAATCTTCAGAAAAATATCTTTAAGTATGGATATTAAGATCAAAGTGTAACCTGAAGAAAAATATCTTTGAGCAGAGAATTATTAAGATTGAGAAATTTCAGATGTGTTCATTAGTCATAGTGAATCTTTAAAGATATAATTTCAAGATTTCAACCCTGGCTGAGTTGAGATCTTCACACATTCTCCAGAAGCCAGGTTCATTTAGCTTTTGGAGCAAGGTCAGGGCTTGCTGCAGGTGAATAAGCATGTCCAAACCTGGTGAGATGGCGTGTGAAGTACAGGATGCATTTGGGAGTGACATTTGCCCCCAGTGTTCAGAGACTTGAGATGCTCATTATGAGTCACTCTTTCGATTCTGGTCACCCTGATAGTTTTCTTGAAGATTCAGCAAAAGGTAACAATACATTCTCATTTCCCTTTCCTTTCTCCGACTGCTACTACAGCCATTCTAGCAGTAAAAACAGTAGATAGCATTTAATAAGGCCTTACTATATGCTAAACCTCTGATATTTGACATCCTGTTGAGTCCTTCCAGCAACTCTACTCGATGTTTTCCTATTTTTCAAAGTAGGTAATGAGACACAGAAAGGCTGTTTGTTTGCGGTTATCAAAATCAAGTATGTTGTTGTTCATAACTAGCTTGCATGTCCAGATGGAAACACATAAATAGAATAAGTAATCAGTTTTTTAAAGGTATTATTTACTTACTTGTTATTTTAACTGCTAGGGATGGAACCCAGGGCCCTGCACCTGTGACCTGCTAGGCAAGCACTCTCCTACTGACCTACATCCTTAGCTGTTGAAGATCTAAAAAGATATTCAAAATCATATAGACTGTTTTCCTCAGTAGACAGTGATTGTTTCATAGAATTTATCTCTGCCTCTGCCATTACTTTGGAGTGTTCCGAAGTCTCCGGTCAAAGTCTAGACGATATAGTAAGACCGGGGTCAGTAGGCTAGAGGTCCAGATGGTGGACTCTGGCAGCCAGAATTGGAACATCCTGACTTTCTGCAGTCAGGCAATTGTGCCAATAAGAGTTTTAGAGACTAGGGATCAGTGGAGGAGCACTGAGAGATTGTGTGGTTTATTTCTCTTCTCTGAGATTTTTGTGGCTGATGACTGGGTCACTGCTACTTCTTTGGATTAAGGCAAAGAACCCAGGGAGTGTCCAGCATACCTATATAGGATTTTTAAATATCTCTGGTGATGAGAAAGCACTGAAAAGAATGGAAAAATAACTTGAGAACTAGACAGCTCTAGAGTGTAGTCCTAATTGTATCCTTTGCTAGCTGGGTGGTCTTGAGCAAGTCAGTTTATCTCCCTGAGCCTTGTTTGCTTCTTTTTAAAAAGGAGACTAATGATTAGCCCTACCTCAGAGTTACGAGGAGTATTCAGTATATTAAAGGTGTTGAGTGTTTTGTATATAGCACATTGCCCATCTCTATACCCTCTTCCACCAGTGTTTTATATTATGGACAGGAAGTGAACTTGATCTGTGGTGACAGTCTCCTATAGTCAGTCATTTTACCTTACTGTCTCTTAACTCAACGTAATAAAGTAAGTTTGTCTTAGCGGTCACTAGTTCCTTATTTACTTACGTTTCCTTGTGGTAAAGAAGATCTTAAGTTCCACAGCATAAATCATCCTATGCTGGTCCAAAAGAAGCACTCCACTTGATAGCTACCTATCCATTCTCAGTAGAAAACACATAATTATCAATTCCAGTCAGAACATTCTTAGCAGGATCTGACTGCATTCTTTTACTCCCTTGGTGTTCTCATTCCAAGGCAACTAACCAAGGAAATGGATAGACAGCCAGACCATGGGTTACAGACTTAGTAAATATAGTTACTAGAAGGCAATGGCTATTTTCTACAGTAGATGCTGTACTTTAAGGGAGAGGATATCATATTGGGCTTTAGAACTTGGGCTCGAATCACAATTCCACCTTCCACTAGTTTTGGAATTTTGGGCAAATCATATCTCCTCTTTGGATATTAGTTTTTCCATAAGTACAATGTATAGATAGGACTATATAGCATTCTACAATATTATATTGTAAAAAATCTTAAAGACTGTGTTGCTGGGTCAAAAGGCAACCTTAATGACAGCCCTCTTTTAAAAGCTGGCTCTTGTTTACAACAGACGTGACATTTCAAAGTTCTGTGCATACTCCAAGGAAACTTGGTGACACACTTGATGTTTAAAGTGGTTTGTGCCAAATGCTAAGAGCTTATTATTGTTGACCCCATTGCCACTTTTGTTTCTAATGTAGTTCAAAATACAGTTTCTGCTAATATAACCAGACCCCAGAAAAGCTCTTGTACCTAGTATCTAGTATCAGCCAGAGAATATAAATGGATAGTTGGTGGAAAGCTGGGATTTTTCAGGGCCAGATATTGTAGCTTTGATTTATAGAAAGCCAAGGTAGGGTTTTCAGTGTTGTTCTTCTTTTCTCTTGTTTTTTTGTTCTGCTAAAATCTGATATATGCAACCTGGAAGTCCCATCTGGGGTGAATTGCCATAGTTGTTCAGCTCTGTAAAGATTTACAAGAGTTGAGTTTGATCTCTTGGTTTTTAACAATTTAAAAAATGACCATCTTGCATTGAACTTTATTTTCATACCTAAATGCATGACAAAGAAGAATCTACAATAGGAGAATTGCATCACCAAACTCAGACAGGTACTTCATGAACCCCCAGTTCATTGAACATAATCCATTTCTATCTGTGCCTCAAAACCCTAGGGTTATTATCTATATTTAGTCCTCAAAACCCTTTAGAAAGAAGTGAATGGTCTTGGAATTAGGCACCTGAGTCCAATCCCAGGCTACAGCCAGAAGCCAACAGCTATTGGAATAGAATATGGTCTTGGATATTGATTTCCTTTAGATCAGGCATTGAGGATTCAACTCAGTGGCTGTTTCACTCAGTACTAACCATGTGTCCACAAATAAAGCACTCTTTTCACCCCTGGATTGTTTTTCTATCCTTGTTCTCAGTGACTGTTAGAGCCTGTGTATTCTTACCTAGTTTGCAGAGGGAAAGCAGTCAATCTTATAGTTTCTAGAGTTTTGATGCTTGAGAAAACAAGCTCTGTCTGACCCTGTTTCCATTCAAAGAAATATTTGTTGAACTTGAAATGTTTCCTTCTTATATAGTAGAAAGTGTGTTAGCCTTGAAGTCAGACACTTCTGAGTTCATAACATGGCCTTGCTACTTATTATCAGGTGGCCTTGGAAAATACATGCTCTTTATTCCCAGCCAGCCCTTGGCCTCAAATTCCCTCTCCAGCCTTCTCTCCAAGCTGATTTAGTTTTTCTGGTAGTTAAGAATGTCAACTGACTGTTTCAGCAATACAAGAGACCCCAGAGTACAGAGAAGGGGAAATGAGAATCAATGCCCTCTCAAATTCTAGTGATATTTACCTTTCGTGTATAACTCCAACCATTCTCTGTTCTTTTAATATTGTCAAAAGTGTGGATAAATGGTTTAATTCTGTGCTGACCATAATGTAGTAGTTAGCTAATCATGTATTTAAAACTCAAGTTTTCTTTGGAGAGAAAAGAAATTGGGGAAGAGTCACTAAGTAAGTTAATATACATAAAGTACTTAGAACTATGCCTAAGACATAAACATGGTATAGGAGTTTTCCATGTAAACAGACCCTGACCCATCCCTTGATCTTGGGGAAAGTTTTTACTATCAAAGCTGTACTTTAGTCACTTGTCTGAATCAACAGCTAGAGCCATTGTTTCTATCTCTGTCTGCCAAGCTCTCTTACACCTTCCCTTTACAGTGATATCAGAAGGTGTAAAAGAGCTTGGTTCTTCTTCCTCCATCACTGGCTCAGTAGAAGTGCCTTATTTTCTGTGAATTTTGAGTTTGATTCTTCTATTTAAAAGGTATATTATCCATCATCAGAACCAGCTTAGACTAAGTCATTTCATGGATAGTTAAGAAATCAGTGATGGAATTAAGCGGTGCAGGATGGGGCTCTTGTGCCTCTTCAATTCCCCTTCTATGTACAAAAGAGTATTTTAATTCTTTTATATTATAAAAGAATGTAAAAGAATGAATTTCTCATTAAAATTGGGCTGCCAACAGTAAATTGGGGAATTTGGGGTTCTTGATTACAGAAACCAATAAAGTGTGCTCTAAATAATGAAAAGTGGGAGTTTTTGCTTTTGTCCTCTTTCCTTACCACTCTCTTAAGAGAAAGTATTAAGTCTCCCTTCTAAAGTTTTTCTTCTCAGTCCCTCAAGTTAAGTCCATAGGTTACAACCTTGTTCTCAAGCCCACAATGATATTCATTCAATAAATAGTTACTAAATTCATACTATATGACAATCAAAATTCTAGGCACAGGGGATACTCCTATAAACAAAACAAAAGCCTTTTAAAATGAGTCATAAAGACCACTTAGATATATTTATCAAATGATAGTACACATTCTAAAAAATATAAAGCAAGGTAAAGGTTGATATTAAATAGTGAAAGAAGGCCTTTCACAATGGGAAATTTAGACAGCGATCACAACTGATTAAGTATTTAAACTATGGTAGCTATCTTAGAGTTCTATGAATACTAAAAACCAATTACAAGAGTCCTGAGGCAGAAGTGTGATTGACATGTTGAACAGTAAATGGACAGTAGTGGAATGAGCAAAATAACCATTTGATTAACTTCTCTTCTAAAAGGCAATAGAATTGTACATAGGCTAAAGTCCACCCTGAAAAAGATGTGGACCAGGCAGTACATAACTAATAACAGTATTCCGAAAACTGAAACAAGAGATTGCTGTAAGTTAAAGGCCATCCTGAGCTACATATAATGAGTTTCAGGAAAGCCTGAGCTACAGAATGACCCTGTCTCCAAAAGAAACAAAACAATGAAAAAAAATACACAAAATGTGGTCTTTAGAGGGCCTACAGAACAGAAAGAGGTAAATCACTTCTCTTACCACAAGAATTGCCAAAATTTCCACATTAAAGTTTGGCTCATTGGTTTACATCTGCAGACCAGCTTTGGGAGGGATGTTGCAATCTATGATGGCTTTGGGGTTATGCAGGCCACATTTGAACTTCAGAATGGTCACATAACCATCTTTATATGGCCCCTTTGCTTTTTCTATACTTCTGTCATTTAAACAGACTACAACTTTAAGCTTTTAGCTTCCTTGAGGGCAGATTACTGATATATTGGTAGAACGGGTCTCAGAAGGTTCCTGATTAGTGTCTCAGTCAACTTGGCGCTGCTTCCTAAAGAAAAGCAGGCTTCAAGGAAGTGCTGTTGTCAATGAGATGTAGATAGCTTGTGTAATGAGGGGAGAGATAAAAAGATCATTTGATGTTGCAGAGACTTTGGAGAGCCCCTGAGTCTGTATCCCCTGTTCTGTATACCACAGAATCATTCCAGCCACCCCATTTCTTTCTTCCCTTGATCTTTCCCCTGCCAACAAATGTTTCTTTCTGCCTCTGTCTTTATCCAAGTATCCTTAGTCGTAAGTTCTTTTAGTGCTGTTAATAATTACAATCATTATCATTTATCACTAGCTTACTATTTTGCAATCTAGGCTCATAATCTCATTCAATGACCACAGATCTATGAGCTAGCCATTATATTGTTTGCAACTGAAGCTTCATGCCTTACCTAGGGGTGCATAGCTAGTAAATAACAAAACCTCAGTATTACTAAGCCTGACTCCAACCAGATTCAGGAGCCTTTGTGTGATATACTCTCTTTCCTATTTCAATTGGATGTATGGTTCTTTTTAAAAGTGTCTGTTATGTAGTGTGTTACTGGGTCTGGTAGCCAGGATTCATATGTTCATTGCAAAAACTGTTATTGAGCTTCAGCTTTTTGTCTGGTGACCCATTTCACCTCAGCTTTTACACATGCATGAGTGGAAAGTCTCTGATGTGAGGAAATGAATGTGATTGCCTGGAAATTTTGTGTCAACTAATACTTGAGATGTAATGTGTTAAATATCATGATAGAAATGTGCACTCTATTCTGTAGAAGTCCATAGAGAAGTGACAGTGGTTTCTCCATTACCATTACCTCCTCCTTCATGTCTTCTCCTATTTGTCCTCATCCTCCTCTTCATTTTCAGCCCTTTTACTTTGGGTGAAATATAAAGTGATATAGTTCAAGGTGGCCTGAATCCTTGATCTTCTTGCATTAGCCTCTCAACTGCTGGGACCACACTTGTACATAAGCACTCGGGGCTACAGAAGTTCTCTTACAGAAGTTAATTCATGAGGAGAATCCCAAAAGTCAAAAAGTAGGTTAATTGAGGTACGAGAAAACTCTCTATATTAAAAGTCTTCTATAAGATGGTATTGTAAAGTCAGTGGTCCAAGTAAGGCAGAAGTTCAACTTTATGTTGTGTAGAAACAGGTGACAGTCCATGATAGGATACCAGACCATCTTCATTGCATGGATTCAGTATCTCAGTTTTAGTTAATGTTCCATTTGTCCCTTTTTGCCATCTAGAGAGAAAGGGAAAAGAAGCAGAATGGAATATATACAGCTTTTTTTATACCAGCACAATTCCAAAGGTTGCATGCATCATTTCCACTTACGTTCTATTGTTTAAAACAGTTCCATGGCCTTATGCCACAAGAGAGGCTAAGAAATGTAGGCATGGGTCCTCAGCTAAAGCACAGTGACATCTATTAAAGAAGAAAGAGAGGATGGATGTTAGGATGAGCAATGAGTAAACTCTATCACAATCGGGGATGTGATATGTTAGTCACAGAAACTCTAAATACATACCGGAATGAGATACAAGATGAGAGATCAAAGAGGCAAGGAAGTATTAAGAAGTCAAAGAAATAAACATTTAAGAATGGAAAGAGGTATCGTAACTTAGTATGGGGTAGTATGAGGTGAATGGAGCCATACAGGAAAATGGGAGCTGGAGGTTGTGAGCAGTGCCCAGATTTTAGAGTACCCCCTGCTCATCAAGGAATTGAATTTGGATTTTTGTTCTTAAAACAATGAGGGGTCCCTAAGATCTTTTAAACTGAGGAAGAGGCACAAATAAATTTGAGTTAAGAAAGATCACTCAACATATACTAGAGTAAACAGATTCAACAAAGGAGTGACTGGAATCAGAAGGAACAATTAGGAGGCTATGTAGTAATCAGAAAGAGACATAAAACTCAGAGCGAAGGCAGTGGCAGTAAGTAGGTGAGAGAGATCAAAGAGATATAAGGAGGTGTAATTAGGAAACCTTGGTGAGTAAATGGATGTGAAATTGGAGACAGGGAGGATATTGGAATGATGTGCAGATTTCTGGCTCGAGCATTAACATTTTTATGTAAGAAATTATAATAGAAGAGTCATGGTGATACTTTTTAAACTGTTGTTTGAGATGCTTGTGAGTTGTACATGATATCACTGAATAATTAGATACACTGGTATAGAGAAAAGTAGATAAGTCTGGGAGTGCAGGAGGTGAGAATAGATGGAACTGCTGTGGTGAGTCTATGTTCATGAGAACGCAAGAGCACTGACAGCACAAGCCTCAACAATAGCAAGATTTATTGAGAACCAGGGAAAGTCCCAGGGCATGGCTAAGAATCAAACAGAAAGTGGAAAGGAATGGAAAAGTCTTTGTTGTCAAAGTACTAGGTAATTGTTGGAATACTGATGAAAAGTCAAAGTGGGGATTGAAAGTTGTCCTTTAGATCTGGCAAATAGGTTAGTCGTGATTATTGTTAAAATTATTTAGAGCTGGAGAGATGGCTCAGCAATGAAGAGAACCTGTTGCTCTTCTGGAAGATCCAGGTTGAGTTTCCAGTTCTCACATGGAGGCTCACAACTATCTCTAGCTCCAGTTCTGGGAGTCTGACACACTCTTCTGGTCTTCAGGTCTAACACTCATGTAGTGTACAAACAAGCAGGCAAAACATCTATACACGGAAAAATAAATTTTAAAGCATTCTTAAAGAGAAGAGATGTGGCCATGGGCCGCATTAAGGAGCAAATAAAAGATGAGCAGTGGAAGTCTACAAGGTTGGGAAGTAAAGATGAAAAAGTATATGATGCCAGGTCAAGAGAGTGGTCCAGATGAGAGAGTTCAATAAGTTTGAAAGCTACAGATAAGTAGTAATGTATTTATGGCAGAAGTGCAAATGATGGAAGAAGGTCTTTCAAACACCAGGAATAAATCACACAGGGTTGGGGACAGGAGTAGAGGTTTCTGTCTTCTGAAATAGAAAGAGGAGTTTATGAATGTTGGTGCTAGTGAGAAAACAGAAAATTGAAGATTTTCCTTCTAAGGACCTTGGCTTTCTCTGAACTCTGAGACAGGGTCATCTAAATTGAAATGTTCTTTGATCTAATGTGTTATAAATATTTGGCTAAATTACATCTAACTGAGCAAGAGGTAGCAACAATGAGGTTGTCTCGAGGAATAATGCTCACTTTAGTGCTATCTGAAGTGTTGGATATATGGGTGGATGAGTAGATGGTTAAATAGATGAATGGGAGGATATTAAAAAGAATCCAACAAACACTAATGCACTATGTATTCTGTTTGCTCACTTTTTTCAAACTATATTCAGAAACTCAATCCAAGCTAAAATTTTTCTTGGATCCCACCCACCTTTAGTAATTATTTGTCATTCTTATTCACTTTTAATAAAGCAAGCTTTTTTTTCAACCTTGACTTTATTTTGGCAGTTTGGGCCAAGAGTTCTTGGTTGTAGAGATTGTCCCGTGTATTATATGAATGGCATGTTTAACAGCTTCTCTGACCTGTCTCTATTACACACCATTCCCCGTTTTACAGTTTTGACAACAAAATATTTCTATAGGTAACATGAAAGATGCCCTCAGAGACAAAATTTCCCCAAGTTGAGACATTATTCTGTTAAAATAGACTGATCCTTGAGAGAGAGAAGGAAATTACTGCTCAAGAAGTACTTATATTTGATAGTTGACATTACAATTATATTTGAAGTAGGTAACAATGATACAGTTGAGATTTGAAATCAAGAATGTTAGATTCCTAAAACTTAGGTTCTTTGTTAAACAGCAGTAAAAAAGCAAGTAAAGATTAATACTTCCATACAGATGCAAAACCATATTTAAATTATGCTCTCATATCCATACTGCCCTATCAGCTACTTTAAAGATTTACTAAATATTTCAACCCTATTTCCTATAAATCTATATCACATTTTAATAGTTATATAATATTTGTCTCTAGATAAATTATAATTTAACCTATAATATATATGACCATTTTCATGTTATATGATTTTTAAAATTTTGTTTAAGGAATGCTGCATGGAAGTCACCAGCATATGTTAGTGTTTTTGCTCAATGAAAGTACAAGCAGTGATAATCAAAGCGACATTTAAAGCTACTGCTTGAATGAATCCAACTATAGCTAAAAATTAACTCTCTCAACAGAGCTTATAAAGATGACTTTCTTCCACTTATTTACTAGATAGATATATTAGTCTAGTGGAGAAATGTGATATATTGGTCTTTTAATATGTATTTGTAATTGCCAGTAAAGGTGATACATTTCCAAGTTTTTGAGATGTTTATTTTTCTACATTTTCATATGTCTTTTTAAACCTTTGTCCATTTTTTCTGACTTAGCAGCTTGCTTATTTCTAATTATTTGATATTAGCTCATTGAATATTATGTGTATTGTATTTCTCATAATTTACCTTAAAATAAATTATTAGTATCTTTTTTCCAGATGAATTATTTTTTATAATAGCTACTATTTATATTTTATTTAGGAAGGCATAATTGAATTAGTTTTAAGGTTTATAGTGGAGGCTAATAATATTCTAATTTGGCTGTTACATTTACTAAGCTTAGAAGTATTTCTCTTTCTCATAAGACACAAAAATAACTCTGAGGGAGTATGTTATCTAAATGTTAAAGAAGAAAGCAATAATTAGAAAAATAGGGGTGAAATATGCAGTGGGATTATAGTACATTGTAAATATTTGTCCCTCCTACTGATTTAATAAAAAAGCTCATTGGCCAGAGGCAGACAGGAAGTATGGGTGGGGCTACTAGAATAAGAAAACTTTGGGAACATCTCAGAGCAGAGCAGAGACACCTGCAGAGATGTCAGGAGATGCAGAGGAAAGAAGTTGAAATGCTGCTGAGAAAGGGTACTGAGCTGCATAGCTGAACGAGAATCATGGGTTAGTTTAAGAGTAAAGAGTTAGCAAATTATATGCCGGGCCCTAGGTCAATCAGCATAAAATTAATATAGGTGTCCGTGTGTTTCTGTGGGACTGCAGGACTTCTGGGCAAACCTCTGATCTAGACCCAAAAGTCTGGGCCAGAAACCTACTACTATAGAAAATATTTTAAGATGTTAATACAGAGATGGTCTTACTAGCCAAATGTTTATAAAACAAAAAATACTTAAAGCTATTGATGGTTGTATAGATTGTATGGTGCATTTTATACAGCTTTACAGGGGTATAGAATTATAACTTATATGATAAAGTACACTTACTATGTGTACAACTTAGTAAGTTTTGACATTTATTTCTGAACATCTCTAAAGTCATCACCACCTTCGAGAGAAGGACATATTTGTCTCCTTGAGTACCTTCTCCTTGTCTCCTTGCAGATTCTCCCCTCTATTTCCGTCCACATCAGTCCTACTTTGGGACTTGACTGATCACTTTCTGGCAACACAAGTTCACTTTCATTCTCCTACAAATGGAAACATGTAGCTTACTGAAATTTTTCTTTGCTGTGGATTTTACATTCATCATAATTATCCTGAGAATAATTGATATCTTTCATAGAGGTTTCATGTAGCAGAAAACATGTATGTACTGTTACTTTGTTCTTTATTCTTTATCCAACATAATTATTGTGAGGTTAGTAATTGCACAAATCACTGGTCTCTTACTTTTATTTCAGCTTAGTATGGCTTTCCATCTACCATAATTTCATTATCTTTGAGTTATTTGCACCTTGATAATATTATAGGTAAAGCTTCTATGAACATTTAACTGAACATTTAACATTACAGATAAATGAACTTTGTGCATACGAGTATATAATTAATGCTTTTTTTTTTCTTTAGGTCACTTGGTAATTACATGTTTAATGTTTTCAGATTTTAAATTGTTTTTATAATTTTGTGATTTAGTTTATGGAAAAGGCTATGAAATTCGCATTATTCCCCCCCCCCTCTCTCTCTCTCACACACACACACACACACACACACACACACACACACACAGAGTGTAGACATTTTCAGTTAAACCATTTGGGCTTGAATATTTCTCCTTTTGGGAGTGATTAATTATGTATTCAATCTTTTTAAAAGTTATATGACCATTTAGATGATTTCTTTCAATGAGCCATATTTTTAATGTCCTCTGTATCTATAACACATCTTGTGATTCTGGCAACTTAATCCAGGACCTTGCACATACTAAGTCTGCCCTCTACCACTGTGCTACTTGTACTCAGCCAGCCTCCAATGCACTTTTTTTTTTTTGCATTCCTACTAGGAGTCAGTGTTCCAACTCTACCACATCCATCCCAATGTTATATTTTCTGTCAATTTATCATTTTTATGAGTGTGTAGGATCTTACTGTAGGTTTCTTGCCATTTTCCTGATGATCTAATGATACTAAATCCCTACTTATGTTTGCCATAAGAACAGTTTTTAAACTTTATAAAAAATCTAATATATCAATTTTGCTTATAAACCAATTTTAGCTTATCAGTTTCCTCTTTTATAAATGTTTGTGTCTAAGATATCTTTTTCCATGCCAAAGTCAGAAGGACATTTTTAATAGATTTTTCCATTTATGTATATATATTTGGGCATAATATTAGTTTGTGTTTGTTTTTATGGTATACTATGTAATTAATATTCTGATTTTCAGACTTGTTATTGACTTTTCCCTTATTTCATTAACATTGCTGATCTTTCTGTACTAAATTGCCTTTCTGAAAAAAAATCTAATCATCTATATAGTTATTAGGACTTTATTTGGACTTTCTGTATCTTTTGACCATCTGGACACTGATGTCAGTGCTTCACTGTCTTGATTATTATAGGTTTATATAATAAGTCTTGAAATCAGGCAGCAACTCCATTTTTCTTTTAAGATATTATATCAGTCATGTCCTTTGCATTTTCCTATAAACCTTTGAATGAGATTATTAATTTCTATCAAAAACCTTATTGGGGTTTCAGTTACTTTGAAATTTTTGGTAATAGGGGAAACTGTCTCCTCTCTGATATTTTCCATGGTTACTTCTTATTTCCTTGCCTTTTACACACCTAAGAAAGGGTCCTACTGTGCTTCACTGAGGTTCACTTCATGCACTGGTATCTGCAGTCTGCATAGTTCTCTGCTATTTGCAAGTGTGATAGTGATCAAAAGGCTTGCCTTGTTTGGTTTTGTCATCTCTGAGAAACCACTAACTGTCATTGCTTTCTCAGTGGCTCCGAAACCATTGGTGCATGTATTTCTTTTATTTGGTTTTGTCTTTTTTTTTTCTTGTGTCAGATTAAAAGAAAATAAATCCCTATTTCCATATCTTAGGAAGAAGTAATTGAAATGGTAGTTTCCAGAAGGGGATGCATTTGGCCTTGTGTGTCTTATTTATAAATGTACTCGATTTTTGAGACACCAGGTCAAGGCATTTCTCATGGGTCTCAGAGACATAGTCATGAACATAGGAGACTTCTTTTCATAAAGCTTAAAATCTAGTAGTCATAATGGAAATCAGTGTTACAGTTAAGGAAAAAAGGAAGGAAGGGAGGAAGGAAGGAAGGAGGAAAGTTAGGATTACTATTTCTGTAATAAACACAATGACCAAAAGCAACTAGTGGATGAAAGGATTTATTTTGCTCACACTTCGAATTAACAGTTTATCTTCAAAAGGAATAAGGGCAGGAACTTATGCAGGGCAAGAACCTGGACAGAGGATTTGAGGCGGAGGCCATAGAGGAGTGCTGCTTACTGGCTTGTTCCACATGTCTTGCTCAACCATTATTTTCCTTTTTTTCTCCTCCATCAGTCATGGTCCTATCCCCCATCCCTCCCTTCTTTCTCTGTAACCTCCCTCCACCAATAGTTTACTTAGGAGATCTCATCTATTTTTCTTTCCTAGAGCAGTCATGTGGCCCTCTTAGGGTCATCCTTGTTACTTACCTTCTCTGGGGTTGGGTTTTGTAGCCTGATTATCCTTTGCTTTATATCTACTATCCATTTATGAGTGAATGTATACCACGCTTGTTTTTCTGGGTCTGGGTTACCTCACTCACAGTAATTTTTTCTAGGTCTATCCATTTGCCTGCAAATTTCATGATGTCATTTTTTTTTTTTACAGCTGAGTGGTACTCCATTGTGTAAATGTACATTTTCTTTATTCATTCTTCAGTTGAGAGGCTTCTAGATTGTTTCCAGCTTCTGACTATTAAAATAATGCTGCTATGAACATAGTTGAGGAAGGGTCCTTGTGGTATGAATGAGCATCCTATGGGTATATGCCAAGGAGTGGTATTGCTAGATCATGAGGTAGATTGATTCCCAATTTTCTGAGAAACCTCCACGCTGATTTCCAAAGTGGCTGTGCAAGTTTACATTCCCACAAGCAGTGGAGGATTTTTCCACTTGCTTCACATCCCCTCCAGCATGAGCTGTCATTAGTGTTTTTGGTCTTAGCCATTTTGACAGGTATAAGATGGTATCTCAGGGTCATTTTGATTTGTATTTCCCTGATGAGTAAGGATGTTGAGCAATTTTCTTAAATATCTTTTGGCCATTTGAAATTCTTCTGTTGAGAATTGAGTATTGGCTTTAATACTCATCTGCTTACTGTTTTATTGTCTATTACTTTCAACCATGAAATATATTTGGCTTGTGATTGTACATACAATGTTCCTGTTAATTTCCCCACTTCTATACAGGCATTCCACATTAACAATTCTAATCACAGCTATTCTTGGGGTTAGGGTTGTTAATCTCTGTTTAGTAATGTACCCCACTTTTAATTGGATTATTTGGTATTTTGATGTCTACTTTCTTGAGTTCTTTATATATTTTGGTAATTAGTCCTCTGTCAGATGTGGGGTTGCTGAAGATCTTTTCCCATTCTGTAGGCTGTTGTTTTGTCTTAGTG
This sequence comes from Sigmodon hispidus, assembly GCA_004025045.1. NCBI lineage: Eukaryota > Metazoa > Chordata > Mammalia > Rodentia > Cricetidae > Sigmodon > Sigmodon hispidus. Next base: position 167,512 of record PVIH01001872.1, read on the forward strand.
ACTGTGTCCTTTCCCTTATAGAAGCTTCTCAGTTTCAGGAGGTCCCATTAATTAATTCTTGCTCTCAGTGTTTGTGCTACTGTTGTTGTATTCAGGAATTAGATTCCCGTGCCAATGCATTCAAGATATTTCCCACTTTTTCTTCTCTCATCAGTGTGCTTTCTAATTGAATCCAGGACTACCAGCCCAGGAATGGTACCACACACAATGAGCTGGGCCCTCCTTCATCAGTCACTAATTAAGAAAATGCTTCCCCAGCTTGCCTGAACCCTCAGCTAATGAGGAATCTTCTCAATTGATGTACCCTACTCTCGGGTTATATAGCTTGTGTCCAGTTAGCATAAAATTAGCCATCACAAAACTAGCAATAAAACTTCTGTATGAATCAATTATACAGTTTGTGAGCATTTGCCTTGAGGTTCTATACCCTACCATAGAGATACTTGTACATCCTTTTTTACTGCTGTTCTGTATACAATGGCAAGGAAAAGGATCCAGCCTAGAAGTCTAGCAATATATGAATTAATAATGAAAATGTGGTACACAACACAATGGATTGTGTGCAACCAAAAGAAAAAAAGAAAAAAGAAATTCACATGAAAACAGGTGGACTTAGAAAATATCATATTGAGGCAACCCAGATTCAGAAAGAGAAACACTATGCATTCTCTCTCATATAGAGATCATAGCACGTTTGTAAGGATGTGCATTTATATGGGAGTAACTTTGTGTAGATACCAGGAAACTGGCAAGGGGCCTGTGAGGGGGTACACAAGAGGTTTCAAGGGAGTTGTGTGGGGAGGTTAATAGAACATGTGTGTTCTGACTATGATGATGAGAGGAATCTTGAGTGGGGAAATGTTTAAGCAGACATTGGTGTGGGATTGGGGTATAGAGAGATGATGGGGAGGAGTCAACAGCAATGACAGCAATAATAATAAATCGAGTTAGGAGACAGAAAATAAACTAAATGAAATGTTTATTTAAATGGATGTGCTTATGCATGTATGTATGATTAAAAGGTAATAAATGCTAAAGTCAAAACAACAAAAAAATAAAATTCAGGGAAAAATAGAAAGTGTACATTAAAGTTAAGATACATTGACTTGGAAGACCTTTAGGAGACTGATGTTTTTGACTGGAATCCTGCAAAACAGAGCAAGTAAGCTATACAGGTAGTTGGAGAGAGAACTGAGTTCTCCTCATATAGTAAATTGTCAACACAAAGGTTTTGGTTTGATAAGGTATAGTAATGGATATTGTAACAATATAGTACTAAAGCAGAAGCTCACAATAATGCTGGCTAGCTATTTCAGTTCTCTAGTAGAAGAACCAAAGATATGACTAGAATTATGTGGCTCAATACTCATCTGCTTACTACTAGTTTATTGTCTATTACTTTCAACCATGAAATATATTTGGCTTGTGATTGTACATACAATGTTCCTGTTAATTTCCCCACTTTTACACAGGCATTCCACATTAACAATTCTAATCACAGCTATTCTTGTACTGCTCCAGCTCATCATATATATAATATCCAAGGTACTTCTGCTTTTCTTCTCAGTTTTATTTTACTTCTATTTTTTAAATAATCAACATCAAATTTTCTGAGGGGGAACAAAGTAATATGAGAGAAAACCAATTTCTTCTTCCTGTTCCTTGGCATTGAGAAAAAACAACACATCTAGATCCTTAAGTGTCCTTTTAGAAATATTGAGTATACATATGTGTATGTACACAAGTGTGTTTCGTAGCCCTTTACCCTCACCTCTACTCACACAAAGCAGTTTGACAGCCCTGTTGAGTAGTTGCTGTTATCCTCATATTCCACTTGAGAGAGGATGTTGAGGCTCAAATGTAGATATAACCTAAAGTCTCACTGGTAGTAAGTATAAAATTCAGGGTTGCTTTGCTGTTTTTCAATCTGTACTCTTTCTCCACACTTCGTGGGTCTGTTCTGTTCTATGCATTCATCATACATATGAACACTTCCTGGTAGTTAGAGGGAGCAAGAGAATTCCCCTAGTCCCGTTAGCCATTTTAGTATTCACATGGTCAACCAGATACAGTGCTGGAATGCATCTTTGAGTAGCTTGCCTAATTGTCTCCTGGGTATCTTCCTTCTCTACAGATACATTTAGGTCCACCTGAGGACAGCCAAGTACCTCCAGTTCCTCCACCTCGAGTGACAGCAAGAAGGCACAAACCAATCACAATCTCAAAGCGTTTGCTGAGAGAAAAAACAGTATTCTACACTTCTTCCCTGGATGAAAGTGAAGGTCGGTGGTTAGCCTCTGCATTACAATTCCATACAAAGAAATATTGAAGGGCATAAATGGGAGCATAGCTATTATCTTCATACAATGATAAACTTTTCCTAGTTCTTTGCCTTGCAAGCAGCAAAGAGAATCAAGGCTTGTATTTTGTATTCTAGAGAGAAATTAGATTATTGGCAATTGATGGGGCATGGGTAAGTCTGTAACAAAAGCTACATGACCCCCTTGTAGCAGAAAATTCATGTTATTCTTAGGTGTGTTACTCTAGTACATTGAAATATGTGAACAAGGTTCTTGCTAATGTTCTGAGAATGTAACTTAAATACAGCTACTATGTATTGGATAACTGTCATGTTCCAAGTAATTTGATAGAAACCAAATGAAATTAAGCCACATTCCTCTGCCTGCCTTCATGGAACTTATAGGGTACAGACAGGCGATGGAATGATTATTGGTAAAGAGACACCTATTCTAAGTGGGCCTTAGTTCGCTGCCATTCCACTCAGACTACTTTTATCAAGATTACCTAGAATGTCCACATGACTGAACTAAGCACTCCACTATTTGTGTGAGTTGGTGAGCAACGTGTGACAAGTACCTCTGTTTTTTACACATGGAGAGAGACACACACACTCATTATCAGATGCCACATGAGAGTTTATTTCAGAGAGTTACCAAGAGGAGGAAACCCAAAAAAGAGTGGGGGAAGAGGAAGAAAAAGTTGAAGAGACAGAGAGAAGAAGAAAAAGAAAAAGAAAAAGAAAAGAAAAGAGGGGGCTGTCACATGGCACTGTTTTTTAAGAAAAGGGGTGGGCACAGATCCATGTAGCATGCCCTCTGCACATTCCAAGAATTCTTTTGTTAATTTTTTTTTTGTTTATTAATTTTGTATACAGTATTCTGTCTACATGTATTCTGGCAAGACAGAAGAGGGCGCCAGACCTCATTACAGATGGTTGTGAGCCACCCTGTGGTTGCTGGGAATTGAACTCAGGAACTCTGAAAGAACAGCCAGTTCTCCTGAACCGCTGAGCCATCTCTTCAGCCAGCACCATGTTGGGACCACCATGTGGTGTGCCAGGAATACTTCTATTCTCCCCTTTCTTCATGGAGCACTGAACATGGCTTTCAGGACACTAAACTTGATCCTTCTCATTCCTCTCTTCTCCTGCTTTTCCTTCCTTTTCTAATTTTCAGATTTGAACACTCCAAAAGTCTTAACCCTTTTGACTATGCTGTTTTTGTATACTATCTCTCTAAGTCTCTTGAGTGCAAATATCCTTTAAATGCTGCAGGTGATCCCAAATTTTTAAACACAGGATTTGTTCTACCCTTTTTGTTCTACCCTTGCAAGATTTTGTTATCTCAAAATCACTGTTGAACTGTTCTACACAGATTGGCTCATTGACGTCTAAAATGTGAAATTCAAGATGAATAGAACACAATTTGTATTTTATTTTAGTGGTAGTAGTTGGAATCTAGGACTTTGTACAATGACAAGTAGTCATTCCATCACTGAGCTATACAGCTCATTCTCAGCCCAAAGCACAGTTCTTGCTTATCTCTTGCTTCGGACCCTACTCCTTCAGTGATCCCTCCCTTCTAAATGACTTTCAGCTCCAGTCACCTGAATACTGGTGTTAAGAATGTTGGTCTTTCCTCGTGGTTCTTTTCCTTTTCTTCTTATATTAGATTTATCAGCAATTCATTTTGGCTGTGCATGCACATCACATGCTAAATCCTTAGATTCCCTTTGGACCACACACACTGAGGCTGTACCATCTCCTCCCAGCTGTCTGTGCTGGCCTGGTTGACTGCCTCTAATCCATTCTCCAAAGCAGCCAGTAAATTGTCCATCCTTTCAAAAATGTGAAGCACATGACCTCATTCCCTCTGCTCCAAACTTTCAGTGACCTCTCTTCATGTTTCGAATAAAATTTGTTTTTTATGCTGTTTTCAGTGACCCCTGCTTATCTCTCTGAACTTTCTTTATGTACTTTCTGTCCCCTTTGCTCTCTCACCTCTAGTTTCATGAGCTTTCCTATTCCTTATGGGTTTCAAGTTTACAAATGCCATCTCTTTGTACAGACCTTTTCTGAGCACCCAAGTTAAACAATTCTTCTTTCCTATCCTTTTATACTGCTTTGTTTTATTCATGTCACCTGCTATGACTTGATGACATATTTAGTGTCTACTTTTTCCCTAAGATTGTTAGATCTATTTTTATCACCAGGTCTGGGAACAATCCCTACTATACATTGTGTGTGTTTAGTTCATGTTTCTAATGTGAACGAATGGATGTATTAGGACTATGAATGGAAAGGGATTATCTAGCTTCAGGAATTACTTCCATAGAGGAGGAAAAGAAAGTGGAAAATGGATGGGAGTGCCAAATGCTTGTTTTATTGCCCCATAATTAGATTTTTATAAAATAAATTTATTTATAATGTTCTCCACAAAAACCTTATACCTGCAGAAACTTTTTTTTTAGCACTTTATACCCTGCACTAGCACAACACTTGCTACATAGTAAGTGCCCAGTTAATGATTATATTAAATGAATGAACTGGATGTCAGTAGACCTAAGGTTTAATTTCATTTTGGTCATTAGTCTGTTAAGTAACTTGAACTAGCCACCTCCCCTATCTGGAGTTCAATTTGCCCTGCTCTGTGGTGAGGGCTTTGTACCAGATCTTCAGACTACACATTAATTTTTTTCATTTTGGACTGATAAATAATGCCCAGGCCATAAAATATATACTCTTAAATTGTAAATCTTCATAAAATGTATTTTGTGCAACCACCTTATCTGAAAATATTTGCATTATCCCAAAAGGTTTCCTTCCAATTCCGCATTCTTTCTAGTGTCTGGCAATTACTTTCTATCCCAGGAGATTTATTTATTCTGAAACGTTCATATAAATGGACTCATATTCTGTACAGTCTTTTATGGCTAGCAAATTCTTCTAGAGTGCATATATTTTCTGCTGCTACATAGTATTTTAGGGTATGACTATACCACATTATGTTTATCCATTCCTGAGTGAATGGGCACCTAAGTTGTATTTGTGATTTAGTTATTATGAATAATACTGCTATGAGTATTTAGGCTGTTGAGTAAATGTCTGACTTCAGTTGTCTTGAGTATATTTCTGAGTCATATGTTTACTCTGAAATTAAACTTTTGCAGAATGACTATGCTAGTTTTCAAAGCATGTATGCCATTTTACTTTCTTAGTAATCAAGGATGGTAGTTCACATTTCTCACAATTCTAGTCAGTGTTTGTTAGACTCATCTGACCTTTTCATTCTGGGCATCTTAAGTGGGTGTGAACCTATAATTGCATTTGATCCTCAATATTCTTGTATGAGGTAGGTACCTGAGCTTCAGGAAGTCCTTTGTAGCTTCGAGAAGGAAAGTAGTTTGTTTGTCCACTACCAAATTAGAAAACAGCAATTCACACCCCTCCATTTTATACCAAATCCTATATGCCTACTAAGAGTAACACTACTCTTCTTAAAATGTGCCTCAAAACCATTATAAGTAGGAAGCAAACCTACTCACCACTTTTTGTGAGAAGTAGCATCTCACTGTTTGATTTCCAAATTTATATTTTTTTTGTAAATAATGTTTTAGTAAGTCCTTCACCCATTATAATGGACCCTTTCATACCCTATATCAAATCTTTGGCTATTCTACACCTGTTTTATTTGTTTGACACAGAGTCTTTCTATGTGGCCTTGGCTAGAACTAAACTGTCAGTCCTTCTGCCTCAGCTTAGAATGCTAAGAGTGTAACTAACTACGTCTTAGATCTAACTATTCACCTCTTTAACAAAAAGACTGTATTTCTTTACTGGTGCTGTTTTTTCATGAGCATTTTCATATGTCTCCAAACCTCTAGTTTTTTTTCCTCTAATCTGCTTTTCATGCTGAAGCCAAGTAGGTGTTTTGAAAACATATATTTGACAATGCTTCCTTTCTACCTACCAGAAGTAATGCGCATGTTCAGGCCTTAGTGAAATACTACCAATCTGTCATAGATCCATATCTAGCTAGTCATATTTTTTATCATAAATGTTCAAGACAAACTGAGTTTATTATTTTCTTTTTAAAGAGATTTTCTTCTTTTAAAATTATCTTTTACTTGTGAAATTATAGCTTTATTTACATGTTTATGTTATTTATTTATTTTTTGTGGTGCTGAAAATGGAAACAACAATCTTGTACATTCTATACCCCAGAGTTGTTAACCCCAGCTCTACATTTTCTATTATTAATGAAGGTGATTATTTTAATAGTAGATATTATTAATCTGAGGCATTTGTTAATCATTTCTGGAAACAGAGAATAACTTAAAGTTAGTTTTCAAAATTTAAAATACATGTATTTGGGCTTACTTTTTTATAAAAAGATTTTCCGGCTGTTGTATTCTTTGAAGTTTTAACTATACTCAGAATCACTTAAAAGCTTATTCTAATGGGCATAGGAAATTATGGTCCACAAAGGGTAGAAGAAGAATGTAAATTGACTATTTGAGGATATCTACCTGGATGCAGAAAGAAATTAAATTCTGTTAGGCTTGTTAGCTTGAAATTTGAGAAACCTTAAAATATTCTTTTTAAAAGAACTACTTGAAAATTATTTGATACATTTATTTAGAAAGTAAATTATGCAATTGATTGGGCACTCTGTCCTTTTTGAATTGCATCCTCTTGAATAAAGCAGTTTAGAATACTAGACTTTATTCAGTTATGTTGGTGAAAGTTATATAAATACCTTAAATTGAACTTCATTTGAATGAGACCGTGACACCATACAAATTGTGCAGGGTGGAGACTGTTCTTAGTTAGTCTGTACTATCATAATAACAATTTTGAAAATGTGTGTAGATTTTCAAAGGTGAATATGTATACATGCATTGGAACAAAATAATTTTGTAGGTCATCATTAATCTTTTTGCTTGTACCAACTTCTTTCAGATGAAACCCAGCGTCAAACTCCTAATGGTACAATCACTAGCAACCTGGATCCCCCCAAGCTACACCACCACCTCAAACTACCCACTCAGAAAAGTGGGGAAACTGACCCTGGAAGGAAGTCCCCAAACAGACCTGTTTCTGACTGCCAATTGGAGCCCTGTCCAGAGGTGGATATCGGGAAGTTGGTATTTAGGTTGCAGGATGGAGGGACCAAGGCTACTCCAAAGGCCACCAATGGACCTGTGCCAGGCTCTGGACCCACAAAGACCCCCTCTTTCCATATAAAGAGACCAGCTCCTCGGCCAGTGGCTCACCACAAAGAAGGTAAATGTTTAGTAATTCTATGGGAGGCAGAAGTGAACCAAGGTACTATTCACCTTGGAAACTTTCTAGGGTGGAGGGATCTTCCTTCCTTGCTCCTGCCCTTCTTCTCTCCCTCTTGTCACACTTGCTCCCATTCCTTGATTTCTATTTATTTATTTATTTATTTTTATTTTATTATTATGAACAAAGAAGTCACACTTTCTATCCTTGTATATACTCATTCAAGGTCCCTTCCCCCTCCCACCCCATCAGGTCATTCTCTCTTCTCCACAACTTTTTTTGAAATGAGCTTGCAAATTAATTAGTAGGATTCAGTGTGAGATTTTAAGACACACTTTGTTTTGGTTGATGCGCATTCCCCACCCCCCATTTCCTTGATTCTCCTTCCTTGCTGTACCATTTTCCACATTGTTCTATTGTCTTCCCTACCTGCTCTGTTACAGCCTCTTTTGTTTCCTAGTAACATGGGTCTCTTTCTGCTTTCCTGCCCTTTCTTCATGTTTACTACCACTTGTGTAGGTATGTGAGTATATTTTACAGTTAGAAACTACAATGTACATATGGGAAACAATATATCCAGCTGTCTTTCTGAGCCTGGGTTAGCTGGCTTAAAATAATTTGCTTTCATTGTCATCCATTTTCCTGGGAAATTTTGTTTTTCTTTATAGATGACTAAAATTGCTTTGTCTAGAGGTGCTACATTTATCTGTTGATGCAGTAAACATGGATGTGCAACAAATAATGTGGCAGAATATAGAGTCCTATGATTTGATTTCCAGGAGTGGTTAGGTGGGTAAAAAGAAAGTTTTATTTGTGGTTTTATAGATGCCTCCACATTACTTTCCATAGTGGCTCCACCAGCTTACACTCCCACAAGTAGTAGTATGTAAGTGTTCCTCTTTCTGCATATTGTATTCTTGATGCCAGCCATTCTCACTGGGTGAGATAGGATCTCAAAGATGGGTAAACATTCTTTGATGGATAGACATGCTGAACATTTTAAAATATACTCATTGGCCATTTGTAATTCTTCCTTTAAGAAGTATCCTGTTTTTAGTCCCTGTTCTAATCTGTTTAGTCTGTTCCCAAGCATTTACTTGAGGTCTTCCTTACAGGTTCAGAGGTTTATTCTGTTATTGTGAAGGTATGGAGCAGCAACATGCAGGCAGACATGGTACTGATGGAGTAGCTGAGAGTCCTAGATCCTGATCCATAGGCAGTGAGGGAGACTGGGCCTGGCATGAGCTATTGAAACCTCAAAGTCCACCTCCAGTGAAGCACTTTGTCCAACAAGGTCAAACCTCCTAATCCTTTTAATCCTTTCTAACAGTTCCACACCCTGGTGACTAACCATTCAAATATATGCACCTATAGGGGCCATTCTTATTCCAATCACCACAGTGTCTATTCAGATTGTTGACCCATACTCTAGTTAATAACTGTTTCTTTGCTGCTCACTTTTTAAAGTTTTAAATCTATTTGCTATAATTATTAACTCCTTGTATGTCATTTAGCTGATAAAGACTCCCCCCATTCTCTAGGCTGTTTATTCTCCTGATTTGGTGGTGGTAGTGTACAGAAGTTCTTTAAATTCTTGTGGTTCCATTTGTCAATTCTTGAACTATTTCCTGTTCAGAGATTTGCTGTCTATAACTATATCCTTAAGTGTTTCCCCTATGCTTCAGTGTTTCTAGTTTAAAATCCAGGTCTCTGACAGATTTTGAAATAATTTTTCTGCAAGCTGGTTGATATGAAATCTAATTTCATTACTTTAGAGGGAGTTAACGGGTTTTGCTGACAGTTTGTTGAAAGGGCTGTCTTCCCTTCAGCACATGCTCGTGACACTTATCAAAAATGAGGTTTCCATAGCTATTGAGTTTATCTCTGGTTCTTCTGTGGTGTTCTCTTTGGTCTACATGTCTGTTTTGGGTCAGTAGCTATTGTATTACTACATCTCCTCAGTCTAATTTGAAGTCTGGTAATGTGATATCTCTGGCTGTCTTCTTGCTGTTTAAAATTGTTTTTGACCAGGTTCTTTCATATTTCCTACAAATTTAAGGATTGTTTTTCTGTGTCTGTGAATAATGTCTTTCAGCATGTAGCCCATTAATAAATTATATCCTCCTGCCTCAGCCTCCTGAACCTCCGGAATGCTGGGATTTTAGGAATGCACTTCTGCAGCTGGCCAGAGATACTTGAAAGGGAATATGTTACTGTTTACTAGCACAAAGCTAGAGGACAGGTAGATAAATGCAATGGAGTGGGGAACTTAGAAATAGGATAGAAGGGGCTGGAGAGATGGCTCAGCGGTTAAGAGCACCCTCTGCTTTTCCAGAGGACCCGGGTTCAATTCCCAGCACCCACATGGCAGCTAACAACTGTCTGTAGTTCCAGTTCCAGGCAAACACCAAGGCAAATAAATAAATAAATAAATAAAGTTTAAAAAAAAAAAAAAGAAATAGGATAGAAGAGAAATGCCAGGAATGGAGTTGGTGTGTGAAATGTGCACGAAGCCTTTCCCACTTGCTGAATAATGTCACCGATTTCTTTCTAAAAAAGAGAGAGACAGAGAGAGGAGCAAGGGTGATATTTTAGAGTATACATAATGTCAGAGGGAAAACAAGCCTGTCCAGATAAAGCAGAGGAAAGAAATTCTGTTGTCTGTGGCAGGCTTAGTACATGCTGACAGCATTGTCTTTGAGCAGTTTACTAAATGCTGTTTTGTGTGGATGCCAGCAAGATTTCCACAGAGCAATTGACACTTTCTAATGCTCTGGTTTGGTCCTCTAATGCATTTGTATGCTCATGTTATTTTCCATGTCTGTACCTTGGGTTTTATATCTCTAAAATGGGAAAAAGTATACCTACAAGTAATTTTTAGGATTAAAAGGAATAACAAACAAAATACCTGGCTCATAATCAGAAAATAAAATTTGTTATTAATTTTCTCTCTCTGTCCTGTCTTCCCTCCCTACAACGCGCCTCTTATGGGAGGCAGCCAGGAAAGGCCAGACATTTATGGAGACATCTGCTTCAGTTTAGAAGTCATATATTGATCATCACATTAAGCAAGTAGAAAGTTGGGTAACTGCACTTCTACCCCCATGGTAAAAACTTTGCCCTGCCCGTTGTCAAGCCAGATCCTGTCAGCTCAGCACACACAGTAACTTTTAGCCTTCCACATCATTTCTGCCTCCAACATCTTTGGATTTAGAATTCAGTCCCCGTGCCATCCCTCCTGTTGCTTCTCTCACACTCCCATCCTTTGGGCTGCTGGCAGCAGCAGCTGTGATCTAATGGTATCAGTTAATATAAGAACTGATCTGACTTGTCCAGAGTCATCCAGGCTTTCTCAGTCTGAGCTGCAGCATTGCCAGACTTTTTGTTTTTTTGCTCTTAAATCAGTTAGCAACTAGCTTTTGTGGTACAGTTTTCCTTAAAGCCTCTGGCCTTCAGCCCTGCAGAACTGGGATGGGTTGGGCTATGGTAGAGGCCTATAGCCAAATCTCCCGCATAGTTGCGTCTTTAAAATTTCCCCACCTATCACTTCACCTCTGCTTCCCTCCCTAGTTTCGCTGATGCTCATGGTAAATTCCTGGACACCACAAGAGTTATCAGTTAATCAGTTGCTCCACATAGTTCTTCCCCTGAACCGAAGCTAATAATTAACCCTGTGTGCTAACAAGCAACCTGAATGGCAAGCTTGGAGAGAAAGTTGTCTTTTCTTCTTACCCACTGTACACCAAGCAGCTGCTATTCTTTTTCATCTTTGTTGATGAAGATGTTTTGTTGCTTCCATTATTCTGAATGTGTCACTGTCCTAACATCTCCCCATCTTTACCCTTCACACAGATCTAACATGTGAGTGAATGTAATTGTTTTCCACATTTTTTCTCAAAGCAATTAGAAATAGCAGAATCACGTTGCATGTTAAGGGTTTACTTCTATGACAACCAAGTAACCTTATAAGACCCACTATTGTTTCTTGATGAAATTTTATTTAGAACCCTTCTCTATTCGAGACATAGACCTGTAAGCTTTCTCTTATTTGTTGCATATTTTTATTGTTGGTAAGTGTGTGAGGTAGGTTTTACCCTACCCATCTCAAAAGAAAGAATGGCTCCAACATGAAACAAATTGCCCAGTCATTTGGTCTATATGATGCACAGATGTTGCTGGAAACTAGATGTTTGGGATGCTTTATAACACATTCAATTTTAAAGATTTATTTTATGTATATGAATATTCGCCTCCATGGATGTACATATTGTGTGGGTGCTTTGGGCCATGGAAGTCAGAAGCAGATGTCCATGCAATCCCCTGGAACTGAAGTTATAGATGGGTGTGAGCCACCATGTGAATGCTGGAATTCAAATCTGATTCCTCCGTAAAAGCAGCAGGTTTTTTGGAACACATACCCATTTCTCCAACCCCATAGTCTTCTTTTTCTACCTTAGCCATAACCTTCTTTTCTGTTAGGCATTACTTTGGAGTATATACAATTAGCATGTCTCTTTTTGACCATTTTGATGATGTTGGCTTTTAAATTAATTTTCTAGATTAGTATATAAACCGGATGGTTCACCGTGGCATCTCCATGCATATATGTTGAACTGCGTTGTCATTTATTTCTCTCCACTATCCTTCCCTGTACCCCCTCCAACTGGTTCCCTTTCTTCCCCCAGTTAGTCTTCTACTTTCTTTCCTGTTCTATGTATTAAATTACTCTCTCTATTTCCTGCTTCCCTTAAGATCTCTTTCTCCACTCTCTCTACTTTCTATTTTTGCAGCTTTCTACATAGACTCCCCCCCACACACACTTACACACACCTATTGAAATCTAGATTCTATATGTGAGAGAAAACATGTAGTATTTTCTCAAGTGCTACTTTCTTTCAATGGTTCCAGTTTTATAAAATACAAGTGCATAGTTTCTATAAAAATATTTAGGACTTTTGGGGAGAATGAAAAGAACAGAAGGCTATATACCTTTTGCTTATAGTTGTACATTCATTCAGACATCACACTAAGCTGAGGTAAAGACCAAGATAAAAAGCCATAATTGTGCCTTCCCACTGTTCATGGTGAGAAAGGCTCAAAGGCTATCAATTCCAGCTCAGTGTGACTTCTGTCCTTGGATGATAGTGATAGCATTCCAGTTAGAGCAGGGATAGAAAGCCTTTCATTCTGCCTCAGGTACAGATATCAAAGTAAGTAGCATGCCACACACACAGAGGCCCTATGACAAGTGGGTTTAACAGTTCTGCTTAGTTTCTTTCCTCTCTCTGGTGATATGCTCCTGGGCTTAGAGGAAGGATATTTGAAAGACCTCTTTCAGTCACACAACCATCAATTCTTCAATGGAGTGACTAATGCTGTAAGTGGCATTTGTTTCTGCTCTAAAAGTTTTAGGAACAGACTTGCTCCTGCAGTAATGGGCGTTGCTGGCCATTATCCACATTTTCTTGTTTGGACTTATTATGCTTATGCTTTAGTAATCTACTGTTTGGTTTTCGTTCTCTGCCTTTCCTGGAGTCTAACTCCAAATTGCTCCATAAGGATAATTAATGGCTAAGGGGAAGGAAGGCTATATGATGAGTATGGAGGAATGTCATAGAAAGCAAGAGATCATTCTAGAAGACTGGTGGTGAGCTATAAGAAGAAACCATCTTCTCCTGCTCTGTAGCTCAAGATTGGGTATCTGCAGATATAAGGAAAAGTATAAGAAAGTTACATAAACTAAAACGCTGCTGACTGTTGCATCTCCCTAAATCTGCACAAGCTAAGATATTTGGTCACCATTATTTGACAGAAGAGGGGAAAGGAAGTAATAATATGTTTTAGAGAGGGCAATAAGTTTATAGCAAAACTCATGTTTAGACCAAGATTCCAAAGAAATTAAAGTTGTAATTTAGTAGAATAACTTAGACTAGAGAGAATTTATAGTTAAAACTCACTACTTCCCTCAATGTGTATTTTAAATTTGAATGTGTCCCTCCTAGCTGTAGGATTGCAGGTAAATCATAACCTCTCTGAACTTCTCATTTGTATAAGAGGACTGTAATTGTGCCCATTGAATTGCTATAACAAGGAAGAATGACATGTGTATACCTGTCCTATTCCAACTACCCTGTTAATGGAAGGAGTTGTTTGCTTTTGATAGTAGGCTGTTGTAATTAGGTCAGTTTTACTTTTTATTTCCCCACTATGAGTAGTGTAGGATAGCACCTCCATTACAAGGGGTGTGTGTGTGTGTGTGTGTGTGTGAAGGTAGATGTGGTCTATAAAGCACCTAGTTATATAGTAGAGGCTCAAGAAGTGGCAGATTACAAGACAGGGACATCTACTTTTCTGTATTTGAGAGCCTTGGAAAAATCTCAAATGTAAAATATGAGCAGAAGACAACAGCTCAGAACTATATTTTTTTTGTCTTCAGCCTGTTTATACACGTGATAAACACCCAGAAAGAAAATAGTATTGTGGAGGAAAGGGCCAAAAAAGGATATTTAGCTCTTCTTAGTCCAATGTAAGGCTAGTTTGGTCTGTGGAGCCTCTGACAGTCCTACTCCAGGGTATTCACCTACACCTCACTTCTTAGAGCACTCATTGCTGGCCCTTTAATGTGACTGCCTGAGTCACAGTGCTCTCGCTTATTTCCCACGACTACGACCTCTCATCTCAGTTTGTCTTTAAGACCCCAGGGGACTGTATCAGATAGTTTGTATGCACTCCATGTTAGACACAAATGCCTTCACAAAATTCTCAGTATATTGAAACATACTTTAGGTTTCAGAATATCCTTGAAGCTTGAGGGTATTATGCTTTGTGTGTCATACAAAGCTCAGTTGGAAGCCTAAAAAGGGAAAGCTTTCTTCACTGTCCTTCTACAAGTCTGAACTGCATTTTTCTTTACTCAATAAATATTTGTTGAATATCTGCTGGTTACACACAGAGCAATTTACTTGGGTCCCCTGGGAATACAGAGATGAGTCCCACCTGGATCTTGTTCTCCAGTTGCTCCCATTCTAATAGGAGAGAAGGAGCCATGGAAACAAAGAGCCAAAGCACAAGATTCAAAGTACAAGACAACCAGTGCCTTAAGAGCTAGAGAAAGGAACTTGGAGAATCTTAAGCTTCCTAAGATACATGGCACTTAAGTGCATGCAAATTTGGGCATGTGGGAATAGGATCAAGAGTATCTTGGAAAGATGATTAATTGCAAGACATGCACACAGAACAATAAATAATAATGTTTGTCTGGACTGTAGCATATGTGCAGAAGAATGGTGGAAAGCTAGATCAGGAAGGACTGCTGAAGCTCAGTGGAAGAGGGTAGTGAATGCTAAGTGAAGCATTTTCAGTATTATCTGCAGGCAACAGGGAGCCATGAAATCAAAATCCATTTCTTCAGAGGTAACAGGAAGGTGGAAGAAAGGAAGGGAGAGACTGATAAAGAAACCAAGGCTTCCATAGTATTCCCAAAGCAGCATACAAAAGTCAGCAGAGAGAGGTAAAGGTTTATAGACTGATACCATCTGCTGATTCATCTGCAAAACAGTCCAATCTTCATATTGTACTGGCAGAGAAATGAACTGTTGACTTACACAAGCTAGTTTTAGTATTAAATTAGAATCCAGGTTTTTTGACTCCTAGTTATATGACTTTTTTCCATACTTTGCCAGTTTGACATTGTGGCTTAACTGTGACTGAGACAAATTAGAGGCAAGAAAGAACAACACCGGGGTCTTTCAGCCAAGAAAACTCTTTGCTGCTACTTCAAAGCATGACTTGTAATGAATCATCAAGTTGGAGTTGCATATAAAAAGGGCCTAATCAGACAAACAGTTAATGGTGCTTACCTGCCAGGCCCTAGTTAGATGTCCATTTGGATGTGGCTGTAAAGGTAATGAATGAGGTTGCTGTTTTGAGGATGATATCTGCTATATTCATCAAGAGAAATGAGCCTTAGGATAGGCATGACTTCAGGTAGAAATATTTTCTGGCTCTGAAAGTACAATATCTTTTCTATCATACTCCCCACTCTGGTAACTAGTATAAATAGACTATCACTGTCATCTCTGGCCATCTTTGACTTGCATTGAGGAAGCAGTGTTGTATGGCTTACAACTTTACAACTCACACTGCCCATCATCACAGGTATTTGGGAAACATTGAAATACTGATGTGCAAGTCTTGCTCAAGTCAAACTAGGAATGCTGACAATGGGATCTGGGTATATTTAAAACTGTATATTTAAAAGTTTTCATGTGTTCTAATGTGTAGCTAGGGTTAAAATTCACTGCACTGCTGGTAACTGGAACTACATAGGTTAAAGAAGTCACATGCACATAGATCTGTTAGTGGTAAGCTTTGAGGTTCTTTTTCACTTTGGGTTATCTTCCTCATCAGTAGAAAAAGTATAACATTTGTGCAGAATGATGGCCAATCTTAACTATGAAAACTGTGTAAAAGCATTAAGTGCAGAGTTACAATACTTGGAACAGAACTGGTGTTTGATAATAAACGTAGCCAGAACTGAACTGTGTGAGACCCTGAGATTAATCTTTGTACTGCAAAACTAGTCAATTAAATAGTAACTATTCTTTTGCTTATGTTTTTACTGTTATTATTATTATAATTTGTAGTTTTACATTACTACTACTAATATATACTACTAGAACATAGCAGACATGGTAGGGAAAAATGGTTATGAAAACAGAAGATAGGATTTCAATTATTACTCTATCACGATCTGACCATATAGGTGATGGGTAAGTAGTTTTATCATTCTGAGCCTCAGTTTTCTTCTCTGTAAAACAGAAATGGCATGAAGTCTCTGCTCTTTCCTTCACAGCTTACCATGAGCTTCATCTGGGAGGATGTTTCAAACAGTATAAATTTCTTAGAGAAGGGGCTGGAGAGATGGCTCAGTGGTTAGGAGCACTGTCTGCTCTTCCAGAGGACCCGGGTTCGATTCCCAGCACCCACATGGCAGCTAACAACTGTCTGTAGTTCCAGTTCCAGGCAAAACACCGGCAAATAAATAAATAATAAATAAATAAAGTTTAAAAAAATTTCTTAGAGAAAAATAAATTATTACTACTTTGATTATATTTTTTTCTAATACAGTTGAAGAAAATCACCCTGATGCTAAGGGAAATCACATGTCTATAAATGTAAGATAGAGCCTAGATGGGGAGATAGAAATTCTATCTGTAAACAGAAATAGTGTTTTCTTCATTCCTCTACTAGTATAATACTTACACTGTACTATCAGAATCCTACCTCTTACCCTGAGATTTCTCAGTGGATGATTTTTTAAATATGTATTTCCCATTTGAGCTGGCTCTTCTAAAACTTAATTATGATATTTTAATTTAATTTTTGCAAATTTCATAATTGCATACAATATTATATAGAATATTTACCCTCTCTCTATAACTCCTCCCAGATCCCTCCATCCTCTTACCACTTTCAAATTTGTTTCTTTTTGTTTTTATGAAACCTATCGAATCTAATTTATATGGCCTCCATATATTATAATAATTTCCTGAGTATGGAGACCATCCACTAGAATGTGTTTGCCCTACCAAGAGCCATAGTAAAAAGTAAACTGATTCTCTCTTCCCTACCTGTCAACATCTAGGGAAGATGTCAGCTCTCTTCTCTACCAGCTGTCAACATCTCCTCAGATAGGAATGGGCTTACATGCCCCTCCCCTCTTTATCCTGGAATGTGGATGAGCCTTGATCTTATAGAGGTCTTGTGCATATAACCACAGCTGCTGTGGGTTTATGAGTGCAACAGCTTTTCAATGTCCAGAAGACGCTGTGTTTCTCTTATAATCTTTCCATTCCTTCTTCTGTAATGGTACCTGAGCCTTAGGAAGAAGAAATGAAACTACAGGCACTACTCTCTGTACTTTGACAAGTTGTGAGTTTCTATATTAAATGTTATTCATTCAACAGATAAATTGATCTGATGATATCTGACACCTATATCATCTGTGTATATAGAGAAACAGATTAGAGGGCAGTTTAATTCTGTGACTATTTATCAAAGCGATAGCAGTAGGTTTTACCCCCTTAACCCAGTGGACTCCACAACCATGGATTTGAGACTATATTTACAGTACCAGGCATGTTCTTCCTCTAGTGGAGACCCTACATCCAATCAGAAAGTAATAGGTTACCCTGTAAAATATGCCATTACTGTACTTATGAGCATATCTCTCCAGGCCCATGTGTTATTTTAGTATATAGGATTCACAGCTAGGTATTACTGGTAATGACTTCCCCCCCCCCAGCAGCCTACATTCTAACTTTTCAGGTATTATGAAAGCTAGCCATCATCAGCAAGGATGTTTCCTAATCAGTACTAATTGATTTCTCCACATTCTCTGTTCAATGTATGTGGCATCTTCAGCAATAGGGTCTTACCATCAAGCAATTTCAATAGACTGTGTTGTTATGGGGTCTCAAAGACACTTTTGACCAACAAATTGAGGGGAAGTATCTCATACTTGGCCAGGCTTTTTATTTGGTAACTTATAGCTTCTGGAAGGAACTTTATTTCCTGTTTATGGTCACTCCGATTAAATTATCTTATGTATTTAGGAATCTTATGAAATAATAGGTCTCCATATGACCTTTTCAAACATACTTAGTATTATATTTCCCTACACCTATCAACTCTTAAGGAATGGATATAGGACTTATGATGTGAGCAGGAATCCATAAAAAGAAAGAAGCAAAATGGTCTAACACTTACTTACCCTGCTTGTTTTGGACATTATGTCATCAAACTTAATACTTATAATCACCTTGGAAAATGAAATTGTTATATACTAGTTTTCCAAATGAGAAAATGATAGTCAAAGAGATTAAGTCGTTGGCTGGGTTCTCACTGTTTGGAAGTAGCAGAATATAGCCACACATACAGGTCCTCGGAATTCTAGACCCTCTGAACTTTCTCCTATAGCATACTTATAACCTAAAATTAAAACTTGTTTTGATTGGGTGGTGAAGAGGCCAGTTTCATAGAGTAGACTTGGTAAATAATGTCCAGTGGTTATTACTATAACAATGATTTGGAGCTAGCTTAAAGGAGATCTTTAACTTATATTGAGTTTAAACTGTATCCTGCATTTTTTGAGCCACTGAGAAGGACTTGAAGAAAAATAAAACTGTGTAAACTTAAGTAAATCCTATAGCAAGTAGTATCATATATATGGAATCTAATATTTTTATTTTTACTTTAAACATTTTGCAGAAAGAATGAAGATAAAGATCTCCTAACATTAAGCAAATATCAAGATCTAATGCATTTGCATTGTTACACATATGGCTAAATTAATACTGTCTCCATCAAAATATAAGTACTTTTGTCTAGAGTTTTGTTTTCTTCATTTGTTCAGAGTGAGTCTCACTCTATAGCTTAAGCTGGCCTGGGACTCACTATGTGGACCAAGGTAGCCTTGAACTAATGTCAACTCTTCTTCTTTAGACTCCCCAGTGCTGGAATTAGAGATGTGAACTACCATACCTAGCTTTATGGATTCATTTTTACTTTATATTATTTTATAACCTTGTCCAAATCTGTGTCAGTTTATATATAATATCTATCAGTTATTTGCTTGTAAGAATAAATTGCTTAGCCTTTGTAGTTGTGTCTGATGTTTTGCTATTAGAGTATGTTTTGTGCCAATTGGTTTTCTTATTTTTTTTTTTTATCTTGGATGACTTCCTTTGAGCTTTTTTTTTCAAAGTGGAATTACTGGATAAACACGTATGAATTATTGCCTATGCATGATTTTGCATTTTATCCAGATTGTTCCAGAATACTTGATAGGTATCTAGATAGAATAAGTCCAGTTTATCGTGCCACCAGCAGTATGTGAGAACATCTGTTTTACCATTATTCTGCCAGTACCATTCCATAAAAAGTATATGTTTATTTCTTCTGATTAATCTGTAAGCCAGAAATGTGAATGCAGGAAGGTGAGTTAGGAGAGTACCTTAGCACTGAAAGGACCTGGAATTTTTTTAGATTTATTTTAGTTTTAACTATGTGCATATATAGATGTGCATATAAATGCAGTTGCACACAGAGTCGGACCAGCACAGAAGTGAATATGGAGTTATAGGTTGTTGTAAGCCTCGTGATATGGGTGCTAGGAACCCAACTGGGTCCTTTGCAAGAGCAGAAAGTACTTTGAACTGTTAGCTATTTCTCTAGTCTCAGGATCTGAATTTTAGTGATGATGAATTTATCAAATGCAAGTTCCTCATCAATCACCTACTATGTGGCTGGCACTGTAGTAAACATACTAGTTCCTAACTTAATCCCTTCAATATCTGTAAACTACTGTGTTGCTACTTTGAATTATAAAGCCAAGGAATGTAGAATTAGGAAGTTCAAAACAAACAAAAGGTATATGAAGTTGTACAGTCCAAATTGAAATGTAGGCTTTCTAAAGGACAGCAGCCAGAACAATTTTAAAATAAAAATAAAATTATTGTTGTTAGTCAAGAAGAAATGGGGACCAGCAAAGATGGCCCAACCAACCCCAGATCACCTACTGATGCTTAGTGTTCTATTTGGATGACTATTTTTGTCCTTGGTATTGTTTCCTCTTTTAGGAGATACTGACTGTTTCAGCAAAGTTCGGCCCCCAGGAGAAAAGCAAACAATCATCCGTCCTCCAGTGAGGCCCCCAGACCCTCCTTGCCGGGCCAGTACTCCACAGAAGCCAGAACCAAAGCCAGATACCGTGGCTGGCAATGCAGGGGAAATCCCATCATCTGTGTAAGTAATGCCTTTCCTCAACTTGACCTAAGGCCTATGCTGGCCACTAGAAGTGTTTTCAGGGTTGCCATCTCTGGTTGCTAAGTGTATATAATACACAACTCTAGACCATCATTCTCTTCATAATCTAGGAGACTGTTCAATATCATCCCTGTGTGGAATATTCCATTCAATACCCAAAGCTAGGTTAATTCACTATAGATGAAGATTTTTTTCAAAGTCTTACATAAAGACCCATTTTTTTCCTATCTGTGTTGATGTCTGTGAAGTAGAAAAATTACTTTAAGTTTTTTGCTCTAGAAATTTTTTTATCTTGTGTTATTGCTACTGATTTTAAAGTAATTTAATAGGAACGTTTTTGTTATTGTACTTGTGCTTAGTGTTTTTTCTCTCATTCTTTCTTCCAAGAAAATGGGTACATTTTAAATTTTTTTTCTGAAATGACTCAGGTCCTCTAAAGATCTTTTCACAGAAGAGGAGCTGAGCTGACATCCAGTAGGCCTTTTGGTAGCTGTGCAGTAAGCTGGGGAGCCAGGGAAGGATAGAGCCAAGGAAGCAGCTTTGCTTAGCCATAACCATCCTGACTGACCTCTCCTCAGACCCTCCTCAGACTCTCCTTCTGGACCTTTCTTAGCATATTGCCTTCCAACCCTCCTTTATTTTGTGTCTTTTCTTTCCCATAATTGTTAAATTAGAGAAAGAACAAAGCCTCCATACCTTCAGCTAACTAGCAAAGCATATTTACAAAGTGCCTTAAACCACACTTTGAAACCAAACATTGTTTTCATTTATTTTTTAAAAGATAAGTCTAAGTGAACCATTCTGGACCAATACAGGTAGTTATTACAGCTCTTTTTCCCTTTTGGTGCCTATGGCTTCCAAACCATTTCTCAGTTTCTCATTCTGATCTCTAATATTTGAGTTTCTCCCAAATCCTTGGCTTTTTGCTAGCCAAGGTCGGGCCTGGTATTGGTAACTAATCTGGTGTAAAGTGTCATGTCCTGTCTATTGGTCCTTGGTTTTCATATGTATATTCTACTGCATTTCATCAGACTTGGTTGGCTTCTATTTGCAGGGTGGCATCCAGGACCAGATTCTTTGAAACAGCATCCCGGAAAACTGGAAGGTAAGACACACAGGAGGCAGAAGAGAGGGCAAATGAGAGTTTTTCGTAAATGCATTAAATGCATCTCCTCAGTTTGTGCTCTTCCCATTTCCTTCCTTTTCTGTTTCTCTCTCCACCTCAGTTCCCACTCTCCCTTTTCCTCCCCCATTTTCTCCTGCCATTATTGTAGATCAGCTTCTATTTTTCATCTTTGTCCTCTTTTTCTTTCTTGTTCTTATGTGCATCTCTGCCATTCTCAGTTTCTTTCTGTCACTTCTTGGGTTTCTCTGTCTTGGTCTCTTTATGTCATCCTTCTTATTTTTCTTAACTTGTATCTCTGTTGCCTCTTATTTCTTTTTTCCAATTCTTTCCTCTGTTTCTCTTTCTCCTTCACAGACATACATGTGCACGTACACTGGTGTTTGTAGACACTAGATAGAGTTACTGTTGCTGTGATGAAGCACCATGACTAAAGCAAATAGGGAAAAGAAGAGTTTATTTGGCTTGGCCTTCCATATCACAATCTATCACTGAAGGAAGACAGGACAGAAATCCTAACCCTAACCCAAACAGGGCAGGATCCTGAAGACAGGAGCTGATGCCGAGTGCAGGTTACTGGCTTGCTAATCGTGGCTTTCTTGGCCTACTTTTTTATATACCCCAAGACTACCTTTCTAGGGATGGCAACACCCTCAATGGCTTGGCCCTCTCCCATTAATCTCTAATTACAAAAACATTCCACAGACTTGCCTGTAGCCTAAGCCCATGGAAGCGCTTCCTCAATTGAGGCTCCATCCTCCCAGATGACTATAGCTTGTGTCAAATAGATATAAAACTAGTCAGCACACATCCTATATTGAAAAAAAGAAACCTTATACTAAATGAAGGTCATTTTGTTGCTGTTATTTTGCTTCTTTAGACTTCCTAGTATATAAGGTCAGCTGACAAAGCATGTAGAATATAACATTGTACTGTCTGTGGATTCAGAGTAAGTGTGGCTCCCATTTCAAAGGTTGACTCAATCAATGATTAGCAAACTGAATGTCCATCTAAAATCTCTTGAAAATTTATAAAAACAATAAATCCCAGTTTCTTGGCTTCTACTGTACATTCACTAAAGCTGATCTTTAGAGTGGGGCCATCCTCGTCCCCTATTTCCTTTCTCTTTCTTTTCCCTCTCTTCATCCTTCCTCCCATTTGTTTTGTTTTTGGGTTTTGTTGTTTGTTTTTTAATTCAAGTACAAACTGTTTAAGTCCTGGGCATTTGGGTATATTTGAACAAAAGCACCTAGAGGAATGGTTCCGTAGTTTTCAAGATATTTACTGTTAGTTTGTTCCATATGGCTAGTCTGAGATTTTTTTAAAAATTGTGCTTTCTGGCAAAGAACAAGAGTTCATTTCTCTAGGTGGTCAGTTAAAAGCAGAACCATGTACCTTTAGCATCAGTGGGGCCAGGATAGGTTTGACATCTTCTTACCAATACCATGAATCTAATTTACCAGGATGTGATTCCACATGACAAGTTTACCATAGTTAGCTTGGCAACCACAGACAGCTCTAGGATCAGCCAAATTCTGTTTAGACAATAACTTACCATTTATTTTACCATAACAGATGAAAGTCAGGTCAAGTCTCTATTTTTTTTTTCCAGGACAGTAAGATTTAAAAAAAAAAAAAGGTTTTGGATTTGAATCTGGGTATCATAGGTCAGTGCTAAAGTATTTGTACATTATGCTTGAAGCCTTGGGTTCCATGGAATGGAGCGGGACAGAGGGGGAAAGAGAGAGATTCTTAACAAAGTTGCCTCCTGTGAGTAGTACCTGACATCCTTTCTCCCTCCCTAAGGTAAAGAAATTATTTGATAAATAAACACCAGATAAATTGAAGGAAATAAACTGGATTGAACAGAAAGAATCAAGGAACTTTGGGGAAGTTTTAAACATGAGCTGTGGCTTGAAAAAATAGAAATATACAGCAAAATTTGGGGAATTGATCTGTATCTGAAGACAGGCTGTCAAGGCATCAAGAAGGGAATACTTAAGAGGCATGAACAAAGTCTAGTAGAATACGTAGTGCAAGCTAACTTTTTGTAGGAAAGCTATTACTAAACTGATATTGAGGGCATGGAAAGAGAGCATGGAAAAATTAGGGATTTGTCAGCCAGAGCTCAGGGCGCACTTAGACCAATCACAATGCCTGAAGGCCTTGGCTAAAGCAGGATCTTTACCCTGTGCTTTTTATCTACTCTTTATCTGGACTTCTAAAACCTAGACTTAATCCTGTTCTGTGTCCTACAAATCACCTTGGAAGGAATGTAGATAAGACTAAAATATACCTGCCTTCAATATGCTACTTTGGCTACCTTTAGGTTCTTTGTACTCAGAAGCTGCATAGGAAAAATATTCCTCCCACTTCAAATTCACCACTACCAATAGTGTATTCACATGCTGGCCACTGAGCAAGATGTTACTAGTCATGTGGCTTATATGACTTTATATAGTCATTGTTACCAACCTGTTCTATCTTCTCAAATTAAAAGAAATGCTGAGCTGTTTAACCATTATCTTGCCTCTTTGAGTTTTCCATTTCCATGTGTAACTGTAGCCTGCCATTTTGATAGCATCTGTTCCTCATTCTCTTGCTTTCAGTTAAAAAGAAAAACTCAAAAGGAAACATTATTAGAGATTTCTCAGGAAGAGAAGGGCGGAGAGACTATTTCATAAAGCAATACAGCTTCAGAAGTGATTGGTGTCCACTTTTTCTATAACGTGGGGGTGAAAAGCAGAAAATGTAGCTGAACATAAAACCAGGAAAATGGATTAGAGCCAGACTGCAAAGGTCTTGTATGACATATTAAGGTGTTTGCTCTTTGTATTGTAGTCTACTGGGGGCAGGTCATGGAAGACGTTTAAGTGGCGGTGCACATTCTGAGCTGCCTGAGTTGTAAAAAGATCACTCTGGTGCTAAAGATTGGAAGCAAGGAGACCAATTAGGAAACAAATCTTGCTGGCAAGAGTTGATGAAAGTCCTGACCTAAGGCGTTGCTGTGGGAATGGAATACAAGGACAGATCTGAGTTCAGTTCAATCAGACCCTGCTGACTTTTCAAATGTGAGGCATTGTAGAAGTGCTCAGAGAGATATTCTAACTTGGTAGATGGTACAACAACTAATGATAAAGAAACGGGTTTTGTGAGCCATTTGTTATGCTCAGTTTCAAACAGTCACCATGAAGACAGTGTGAGACATCCAGATAGAGATACTCAGTGAGTAACTGGAACTTAAACTAATTATCAAGGTGGGGCTCTACAGATCTAGTAATAGAACTGTTAGGTACAACCACTGTATTATAGAACTGTGATGTGGGACATCACACATAGACTGTAATATGAGTAGTGACACTTTGGAAAAAGTTTTCCAATATTTGGTGGAATTGAAGCCATGAATGTGAATAAGATAATTTAGGCAACAAGTAGTAAGTAGTTACAAGAGATGAGAGAAAATATAGAAGGATGTGGATATAGCTGTGGGAACCAGCTGTTATGTGATATGGTCTGGGCATACTTGGGGGTATTTATTCCCTATGATTGTATCTTTTCCCCAGTTCTCCGCTGAGGAAGTCAGGCTAATTTAGGGCTGATCAACAGGCTGAGCAGAGCTGGTTTGGTTTTTTTTGAGACAAAAAGAGGATATACCTTTTACATGGTACTTCCCCTACCTTCTTTTCCTTCTTACCAGTAGTGATAACCACAGGATGTAAACTGTGGTTTGGGGCCAACTTCTCTATTATATCTAGTCTTTCATAATCTAGTATTCAAAAGATTGTTTCAGCACCTGAAAGGTGTCATCATGGTTAGAGTACTAGGTGCTCTAAATCTTCCCAACCTAGATGAATGGAAATAAATGCAGTAAAACATCTAAGCAGAATAATTTTCCCCTAGTAAAATGCTTTTTTGGCATTAGCCTTTTTAGTCCTGATTTCTTTTCTTTTTTCCTTTCTTATTTTTATTTATTTATTTTGGTTTTTTAAAACAGGGTTTCTCTGTGTAACAGTCCTGCCTTTCTTGGAACTCATTATGTAGACTAGGCTGGCTTTGAACTCACTGAGATCTGCCTGCCTCTGCCTCCTTAGTGCTGAGATTACATGTGTGTCCCACTGCCTTGCTTGAGTCCTAATTTCAAGGGCTTCATTGAAATCTCTTTCTTTTGCCCACAGTTCTCAAGGAAAACTTCCTGGAGATGAGAGCTGAGGCCACAGGTATGTTGTTTTTACCTGTCATTACAAAACATTATTTCAATAAACCTTTTTTCATGGCATCTAGGGTTTTGTTGAAGGCTAGGATAGCCCACAAATCCAGAGGGTAGGAACTTAAGCCATGCATCAGTTCCTTCCCTAAGATTACATATCCTTTATTTCACTTGTGAGGTTTTATATAAGACTTCATTTCTTCAGAACAAGTCACTATTTCAGTTTTTCTTACCTGAACCATCATGTTTAGTCCTTTATTTTATTTGTGTGTGTGTGTGTGTGTGTGTGTGTGTGTGTGTGTGTGTGTGTGTGCAGAACTTTCATATCCCTGATCTCATTCGATCCACATCACATGCCAGAAATAAGGAGGATACTATGTGTTCTAACTCAGCAAACAAAGGAACTTAAGTTCAGAGGGGATAAGTGACTTGCTAAGGTCACAGGAGACTTGGGGGTCAGGGAAATGTCTTTCTCTGCGTAGAACTTTTGATTGCTTCGTTATCAGATCTCTGGCATGACATGAACCAATATGCACATTAATGAGGTCCAAGTATCTGGAGTTTGGCTTGCCAGGTGCTCCTTAGCCTTCTATTTTTTCCTGTCACTGCCAGTCCTCCATGGCCTGGAGGTAGATAAGCCACTCCTTATCAGCCTTCAAAACGAAGGCCTGGTCAAAGGAAGTTTAGAGATACTGAAAGGACCATAAAGGCCGTGGCTAAGATGCAAGGGACAAGAGTGGGGCGGCAGCCTCAGATGTTCTACTATCAGGATTTTGCTTCCCCTGTGGATAGTTTTTTTAGGGAATTGGAGGTGGAGTCAAAGGCATGCTGTCTCTGGTCCTAATTATAGCAGCCTTGAGCCTGTTGCTTGGGGTCTGAAGTACAAAGTCCCTTTTGCAGATTAGGTACCAGTTGTAGGGTAAGTAACTAGGAAGACCCTTCTGCTCAATACCTGTTAAATATTCCCTCAGGCCTTCCTAACTCCCTACTTTTTTTTTCTCTCCCTTTTAGGTTTGAGAGGACTTGGTCTTGAGGGACCTTTTCCAGGTTATGAAAAGGTTTACTTCAAACCCTTGTGAGCTATTTGGTGCTGAAGAGCAGCTCGTTTCTGGCCTTATACCTTCAACGTCTGGGAAGCTATAAAATAAGGAGCATATGTCTTAGACATGTGTTTTTTTCTCCCTTGAATTCTGCCTTCATCTCCCCAGAAAGTCTGTTGTGAGCAGCTCCTAGGACACTGGATGACTGGATTCGCTCAAGCTCCAAACTCTACTGAAGTGAAAATACCCACTGACTTGTATTGAAGATGGGAACCTAGGTTTCCACTCTTCTCTGAACTTACTGTTTTCTCAAAGGCCATTGGGCTCTGAATGAATCAGGGCTAAAGACTGATCTTAGGGGTCTCACTCTGATCTAAAGGCCATTTGAGTTGGGGCCATTGTTTACCTTATTCGGAAGGAAGTAGGGATGTTAGCTGAATATTGGAGAATTGTGTCATGGATCTTTCTGAGGATATGGACACTGACTAGTACCAGATTGACACCCTGGTACCATGACATGTTAATGAAATCCAGTGGGGCCAGACTGCATGAATGAGTCCCACATAGTGTCCTTTCCCAGGATGGGTTTAGGAAGGTAGCTTTTCTGCTTTTGCTTCCAGCCTCTAAGGACAAATCTGCTAAGCATGTTTTGCATGTCAAAGCCTAGGCCTCTCTGGATTTTCCTTTTTTCCTACTTTTACCCAATAGCTTCCTTTCCAGCAATCAACAAATAAAACAAAACAGAAAATGTTTGTGTAAAAAAGGGTCAAATGTTAGGAAAAAATGTTAAGAATGACTGAGTCCAAGGAATTGTTACTATTGCTTCTTATTTGCCTCTAGCTTAACATGCTCTTTTATTTCCTGAAAAACAAGCAAACAAACAAAACTACAAACAAACAAAACCAAATCTTAGCCAAGTGCCTGTGGATTCTGGAACTCCATGATGCCCCCAAGATGACATATACAATTCCATGAGGGTAGTGCCTTTGCTGAGCAGATGGTTCATAACGTTCTACTGGATTTCAAATGGGACTGCAACCCAATAAAGGTTAAGAACCACAGCCCTTGAGATAAAAGACTCTTTACAGCCCATAAAGGGTTGGATTAAAAGGAACTTTCCAATGCATTTATACTAAAAACAACTTAGTTTACATGAAGAACAAGTTAGTGAACACAGGAAAACAAGATCCCAGGTGTTTGAGCTCCTACATAAGGTTCTTTTTAGTATACCACATTTATCTAGAAAGGGGCCTTGTAGGTGGTGGCTTTAATGGCTCTTTGGGCAGGTATTGGCTTTTACCCTCTTTCTTGAGCCTCTCATTTTTGCCAGCGAGTAGAAAATTTCAAGATAGAACCTGCTGGTTCTTTCATTACTGCTGGAGTCGTTGAAAGTAAAAGCAGTACAGGAAGCAGGAAATCAGAGGAATAGATGTTTTTTAGCCCTGTTTTTCAGAGTGTTGTTGCTTCTGTTTCTGTGCAGACACCTAGGCCACAGCCACTGAAGCTTGCAGGGCTCTTAGAGCTGCATCTTCTCTGTAAATGAGGGAAAAGCAAGTATCTGTGTAGAACTTGGTCACAGGAGTGGGGCTTCAGATTCAGGAAAGATTATAATGACAGTTTGAATCTGGTTTTCCTGAGGCAAAATACCATGCTAAACACTAAAAATATTAGAATATTATTGAGAAGCAGAGAAAGACATTGCAGTCCCAGTGGAAGAAATATCTAGAAAGTTTGCATTGTAATTGCTGTGTTATATGAGACATGGGTGAAAACTCAGCTGGGGAACGTGTGGCTACCAATTTTGTAGGCTAGAGAGCAGTTGATGGGATAGTTCTACTTCTGCATCAGCTCCCTTTAGAGAATGAAACAAAGTATCTCCCTTTGACAATCTGCTTTAAAGAGCAAAATTTCTGTGGTGAAGCATACTGTTGTGAAATGACCTTGGCTTGGCCTACGCCTGATGCATAGATACTCAAAAGAGGTGATCAGAAGAAATGATATGTGAGTGGGAACTATGGGAAATCAGCTAGCAAGTAGGTGAGAGAAATGTTAGGTCTTGAACAGATAGTGACAACGAAAGTGCTAACACTTATTAGGTGCCCAGGGCATACTAGGTACTTCAAATACCTTACCTTTCATCCTTATAACAATCATGCAAGCACTCCTTTTTTTGTACAGATTAAGAAGCTACCCGGTTGCCTTGTTACTGCCTCCAGTACACAGACATAGTGAATACTAGAGGTGTGATTTCCATCCAAATCCGTCTGACTTTGCACCCTGTGCAATTTTCCCTATGAGATATTTAAACAGAGGGGCACATTACTGGAGGAGGCTTGACCCTTCACTCCTGTGTGCCTAACCAATATGGAAAGGAAAGCATTAAGGTACAGAGCCACTGCGTGAGGGAGTAGAACATAGGCTGAAAGACAATCCATAGATGGGTTTTCTTTTCACTCTGAGTTCATCCAGTTGGTAATATGTTTTAAAAGATCATCTAACCTCACCTTGTGAAATGAAAAATTTGATACAATTGTTAGCTGTGCATTATTTGCCTTAGTCATTTTCCAAAGAGAATGAATCCTTCTAGGTGCTGCTGTGCTTTCACAGTACATCACTGTGCTATCAGGTGTACAGTTTCATCAAGAAGGCTGCTGTTATCCACACATGCAGTTTGAGAAGCAGGAAAGTTCTGTGTGCCTTTGTGGAAGTAGATGCCTTGGGATCATATCCCTGTAACTTTTTTTCCTGTGGTGAAAGCAAAAATCAGGGGGTCATTTAATAAAAGACATGTCATTAAATTTTTATATTTCAAGTTGGAAAAGAAGTCTTCTGGAGTATACAGCCACCACAGGGCAAAAACGAAGCATTCAATTTAAGGAACAAAATCGTGTCATGTAAAAGTTATTTGGAAGTAATGGGCTACAATAGGGAAGCCCCTTTCCCTTTTCAAGATGTTCCTTTATTCTGTAAGAACTACAAAAAAGTAAAGGAAGTAGTTTGGAAACTCATAAAATAATTGCTTTTGAGAGAACATAGATGAGTAAAGCTGTCGTTAAAGAAGCAGCAGACAGTTGACCTTGACACATTAGAAGCCTACAAAAGCTTTAGAAACAGCAGCAACAGAAAATGCAGGGTGAAGCAAGATAACCTGACAACATGTTGTCAAGGAAGAAAAACCTTTATTTTCATAGGGAAATTGCCTATATGAGCTATGTATATGAAATCAGAGAAAAGAATGAGATTCCTAAACGCATTCATGTGATTTTCAATTAAGTGTGAAAATTCTCTTGTATAAATGTCCTCCAACTGCAGTCTCACCATGGAAATAATCCTTCAGTACATCAGGAATGATGGTCCACCCACTGTCTACCACTTATGTTGACTTGTAAAAAATCTAAAGAGAACTGGGCACAAAATTTGTTTGAACCCAAGAATCTTAATCTATTCTCCACTTTACAATATTACCATTCTCTCAGGCCTTACAGCATCAACAAGTGATAGCTGGTAATTCTGTCTTGTAGATATGGGAACAAAGTGGAGGGGGGTGAAAGTGACTTGTCCATAAGAAGACACTAGAAATTGATAAAAATCCAAGATTGGGAACTACAGGTGGCTATTTTTTTTTTTAATCACACTGCCCCAAAGTAGTAGTGAAAATGAATCCTGAGGCTAAAGAAATGGCTCAGAATTCAAGAGTACTGGTTGCTCTGCCAGAGGTTCTGAATTCAATTCCCAACACCTGTATGGCAGCTCACAACCATATATAAGTATAGCCCCATGGAATCCAATGGCCCCTTGTGGTATTCAGAAGTACATGCCGGCAAAATACCCACTTACATGAAGTTCATAAATAAATCTTCAAATAAAAATGAACTGCAAATGTAACTAGAGATGTTTAGAAATAGTGATGAAAACATCAGTTTTAGCATTAGCATTACCTGGAAACTTGTTAGAAATGCAGATTCTTAGGCGCTACCCTAGACATCTGGAATATGAATCTGTATTTTAAGAAGACCTCCCAAGAGATTTCCATGCACATTAAAATTTTAAGAAGCACTTGGCTTAGTGTGATCTAATCTGTTGAGAGTCCACAACCGTCCTTCTTTCATTGGTTTGCATGTGGCCTGTATGTGTTGACAAGTGAATGAAGTTCCTTTGTGTCCAAGAATAGCGGAATGAGTCTAGGGAATAAGCAGAGTGAAAGTTACTTGGCTGTCAGACTGTGCAACAGAAACAGTAGAAAGACGGTGTGGCAGTCGGAACTTTTCAGAATCTCTGTGGTCAAGACTCGGCTTTGTCACCTCTTCTCTGAGAGGTTGTCATGCACATTGTTGACCTTTGGTCTCAAAGGATCTTTCAACTTTTATGTTCAGGTCATAAGGTAATGAAAGTGGACAAGTCTGTTGCTCCTTGGCCAGTTCAGTGTCTTCATTTCACATAAGAAAGGCAATACTGAGAGGACATTTTAATCATAGTAACGCAGTATTAACAAAAATTGCAAAGACCAGGAGGAGCAGAGCTATT
The DNA here is from genome assembly GCA_004025045.1 of Sigmodon hispidus. Lineage (NCBI taxonomy): Eukaryota > Metazoa > Chordata > Mammalia > Rodentia > Cricetidae > Sigmodon > Sigmodon hispidus. Next base: position 198,819 of record PVIH01001872.1, read on the forward strand.
TAACTGGGTAGAAATTAGTTAATTTTCAAATTAAAGTATAACAAAGAAAACTTTTGAGATTCAGCTGCTCAGGCCACTTACTCAATGAATCAACTCATGTTGTGGCTAAGGCTTTTCTTGCATGATTTAATAAAAACCAAGATTCCTTGCCTCAGCCCTTGGAGGTGGGGGTGGTTTCGCTGTGGGAGGAAAAACATAAACAAAGAGGAATTTCTTGCTTCCAGTCATCTGCTATTTACTTCTCCAGGTAAGTCAAAAGCCCATTATTTGGGAGCCACGGGCTACAAGGTAACTTCTTAAAGACAGAGAAACAAACTGGGAGAAAACAAAGTACTTGCCTAAGGCTGCACACCATAGCCAAGGATAGAAAGTAGGATAGCATACACACAGGACTGTCTTTGGTTGATCCATTTGTCAGAGTTTAGTCAAGACACTTGCTTCCGACAGCAGGATAGCCATGCAAAGGAAGACTACTATACTTGTCATCTGGGAGTTTTGTTTCTATCATAATCCACATGCATTGCTTCATTTGAGTCACAATCCTTATCACCTTATCTTAGTGGGTATGACTTTCCCATTTTGTTTGTATGCAGAGGGATATCATAACATAGGAAGCAGAGTGGGCTTTGGTTCTTCGAAATTCTTCTCTGTGTGCTATTTCTTTAGGGGAGGAGAAGCAGGCCTGCAGACCCCTAGTCTTACTCCTGGGGAATATCATGAGCTCAAAGTTCTTCTATTGGTTGTAAACCTAGCCTTTAACAGCTGAGCGATCCTCCAGCCCGAGCTCTCACTTTTTAATTGCTTCAATTTCATTGTTTCAAACTAGATTGATTATTTCTCCTGGTCGAGTACATAAGTGTTTCATGGCTTGGAAATTTGCAGAACAGTCTTAGGTTCTTTTTATCATATTGTTCTCACAATAACCTCTTTGGGGGACAAAGTAGTATTTATCAATTTGACAGATTTGAACAACATGAAATACAGCAGCACTGCATTAGTCTTTATGACTTTTAAAATGAATTATCACAAATTTAAGGCTGGAGAGATGGAAAGTAAGAGCTCTTGTTGCTCTTTGAGGGTACCTGGATTCAGTTCTCAGTACCCACATGGAGGTTCACAACTGCTTGTATCTCCAGTTCCATGGGATTTGACTTCTAGCCTCTGAGGGTACCAGGCAAGCATGTGCTGCACATACGCACATATAGGTAAAATACAGATAAAAATACATCCAGGTTTGTTTATCTCTTAATAAAATAAAGTCCTTTTTTTTCCTATGTATCCCCGTTCTTACCCCTCCCTTCCCTCTCCCGACCCCTCCCAGTCAGCCTTCAGCCTCCCTCCTCCCCATCCCCCCATCCCCTCCCCAGAAAGGGCAAGAGGTCCCAAGGTGGATCAGCTCAGCATCCACTCCAGGCAAATACGATTTCCTCATCCTAATATCCAGACTGGGTTAGGTGTTCCTCTGGGGGGAATGGACTCCAAGGTGGCAGTCCATGCACAGAAACACAGTCTGAACCCTCCTCTTGAGGCTCCACATACTGCCCATGTCAGTGGACAGTTGCCTATCCTTGGAGGGCCTAGTTCCTTTTCCAGGTGGCTGTTCTTAATTCAGTGAGCTCCCCAGAGCTCCAGACAGCCATCATGGTGGGAATTTTCCTCTCAACCCCTATGCCCTTGCTCATACAGACTCCCCCCTCCCAGATGGACCAAGAGTTTGGCCCAGATCTCTGCCTCTATCTCTATTCATTGTTGGATGTATGGTCTGTGATGACATTTAGGGTGGTTATTTATTTGATTATAGGGGAAGTCTTGTTTAGACACCCTCTCTACTATTGGTTGGAGATTTATCCAGGGACATCCTGTAAGTTCTTGGAGGTTTCCCTAGCACCTGGTCTTAAATTTAGCACTTCATCATCTATTTATTTTCATCTCACTGTTTCTATTCATCAGAAGTTTTTATATAGAATAGTAGAATTCTCTGAGTGGTTATCATCTGAGATATACAGTTCTCTTTTGTGTTTAATTAAGATTCTTAGCATAATTTAGTTTCTTCTGTGAGAGTGAGGTCTTCAATTTTTTAGTCTTTATTTAAAATATTTGACATACATTTTTATTGTATTCTTTCTCTTTTTCCAATATCTCCCAGATCCTCCTCACCTTCTGCCCACCCAATTTCATGATATTTCTGTCTCCAAAAATAACATAAAACCAAAAATCCAGTTAAGACAAAAGTATAACCAAGCAAATTTTCATTTTAAGCCAGCTTCCCCAATCCTTCTTGAATTGTTTCTGTTGCTTTTTTATTTTTAACAAGAGGCAAAAAAGAAAAAAAATCAACAATGAATTTACTAAAATCAGAATTTTCTCTATATCTTAATATCCACATCAGCCTTAATTATACATTAATATTTCTTTTGTAATGAATCACAATTTTGCATATGGAATTTTCTTAGGGGATATAATGGATGCTTGCAAAAAGTATGAAATAAATATCTACATAATCCCTGCTTTTCAGTTTTCCTAAGGCTCTGAGATAGTAATTGTACTTTCCATCACCATATCACTTGACTGTAACAGTAGACTCTTGTCTACTAAATGAAAATGTGTTTTTAAGTTCTTTGAATGTCTTAATAACATTCCTATGAAGTACCCCTTGGCCTAGCCCATTTTACAAAGGAGAAAACTGAGACATAAAATGTAATATCACTACCCATCTCCCCACACCTGGGATATAATGAATTCAGGATACACATCCAGATCATTCTTTTTACTATATACTGTTTGCCCTTGAACTCACAGAGTTTCAGAGGATCTCTGACTCCCGAATGATGGGATTAAAGGCATGGGTCACCACTCCCTGACCTTCATCACTTGGCTCTGTGGGTAGCTGTGTCCTCTGATATTCCAGACTATTTTTTATTAAATATATAATATATCACCACATAGCTCAAGTCATTCTCCATTCATCAAAAGTACCCCCTCATGGTGGCATCTCCTTAGTCCCTATGCATAAAACAACCACTACTTTCTAACTTTCATAATGGGAACCTAATCTGGAACATGTGAGCTGTTGGAGGACATTCCATATCCAAAAAGCTTACACTCAGATTCTGTCAATTTCTCTGAACTCTGTGAAGTCTGACTGTGAAGCTTCTTAGAATCCTCACCAAAATGTCATCTGGAAGTGAAGCTGAAAAGAAGCTTTTCTAGTTCTGATAGTGAAGCTCCACAGTGGCCTTTGTCCATGCCTATCTTTTCCACTAGGATTGTCAATTGTGCATTCATTCCTTTGGTTTCTTCTTCCCCTAATACTATCCAAAGTATTGGAAAGTGCCATTCTGTTCTTAATCACAGACACATTATGATGTGAGGTGGGTGGAACCTCAGTCATGATTGCCATCTCTTCCTTACATTTACTGTTATCCTCTAAGATTCAGAATTCTTCCCACTCCTAGGCCTCAGATGTTATACTGAGTCCCTCTATTACTCCTTCAACTTCCTTTTCAGACTTGGCCTGCCAAACTCTGGTTTTTATGTTCCCACCCCTAGAAGCAATGTAAGTAATACACACACACACACACACACACACACACACACACACACACACACACTCAAACGGGGCAGGGGCACCATAGAGCATAACCTTTGCCTTTGGTACTCATGTTTCTTTGGATTAAGAGTAACAGGCTTCAAGATAGACTATATGCCTAGTAGCTACTACTGCCACAGGTCATTCTCACTCAAATATGTGTTGTCCACCAAGTATTAGTCTTATCAGCATTATTAGTGGCAGTGTTGTTTAAGTAGTTTCCCAGGAATAGCATCTCCTCTATATCTACCCTAGATGAGAGCATTGAGCTGTGCCACGCAAGGAAACATTCTTAAATGCTGGCCACTATGTAATCTTTCTTCTATGGGTTTCAACCTGCTTCACATGTAAAATTTCTCTCTCAGCTCATGACTGACTATACTGACTCCTACCGAGCTGTGTCTATATATGGCCATAACTGGGTCTGTTTATTCGTGCTTTTCTACAATGCAGAGGTTTTTCTGGTCATAACCCAGACTCACCTAATTGGCCCTATGCATTTGCCAACAATGAAATCTTGAAGATTTCTATGTCTTTAAAATCTGACAAGGGCCATTTTTTTTTATAGCTCAGCTCCTGGTGGTGTGGCATAAGTGCCTTCAACCTCCTGACCATCCCACTTGATGTCCTGGGAAGTAAGTCTGTCCCCACATCCCGTTGCTTTCTTCTACTTTTTTCACTCGTGCTGTCCTAAGAGTTGTGCCATGGTGTTTATGAACAGCTGCTCAGCAAGCAGGTAGCTGTGTCCTGGACAGGAGAAGAAAGATAGGAAATGGTGAACTACTGAACTGCTGGCTCATTTCATCCAGAATTGTAAATTAACCTTAGGCTCTTGGCTGTCTAAGTTATATCATATTCATTTGCCTGAAGAGAAGATTATGTCACAAAACATTTTAGGGAATGAATCTAAATCGAATTGAAATAGATTGTAAGAGCTCTAGGAAACAGGCACAGACAAGCCAAAGAGCTACGCCAGTTACATTGTGATAAAGGATGTGGAACACTTAGCTCTGACATGAGAACAAGAGATGAGAATAAGACAGAGCTTTTGAATTTGTTCTTCTAGAATTTGGAGTCTGGACTGAAACAACCTGCAAAGAGGGTAGGTTACTCTGTAATCAAAAAGGGAAACAAATATCATTAAGCACTGCTTACATTCCAAGCATGGCGTGGGAGAAGCTTGAATCCTTGGGACTTTCCAGTGGTCTGGGATTACAGTTAAAAAAGAAATTTGGTGAAAGAAAATACTATCAAATTTATAGGTGCTCACAAATACACACAAACACACACAGTATACACATACATACACAGTATACATGCACACACACACACACAGAGAGAGAGAGAGAGAGAGAGAGACAGAGAGACAGAGAGAGAGAGAGTTTTATTTGAGCATCTTGCCATTTCATTTTAGTCCCATCTTACACATAAAGAGATGAGATTCAGAAAAATCATTACTTGCTCAAAGTTACAGTAAGTAAATAGTGAAAACCAAACTAGAAATAAAAGCCTATGGGGCTCCTGAGGCTACAAAAAGCTTTCCAATGCTGAAAACTCCTGTTTTGTGATAAAATATCCTGGGGAAAGTGACTCAATAAAGGGTCATTTTGTCTCACAGTTTGGGGGTCCTATCTATGGTGGTAGGGAAATCAGAGTAGCGGATGCTTTAGGCAGCTGATCACATTGTGTCTGTGGCCAGGAATCAAGAATGATGATGCAGGTGCTAAGATTCCTCCATTTTATTTGGTCCAAGGGATATTGTTATCCACATTTATGGTAGGTCTTCTTACCACAGCCCTATCTATAAAATCTCTCACAGACATGCCCAAACGTTCATCTCTGATGTTATTCTGTCAGTACTATCAGAATCCAAGCTAAGCATTGGAGATGGGAAAGAAACTTATTTGTGTATGCTGTGTTGCTGAAGTTGGACCGTGTAGGTAAATTAAAGGTGAGGATGGGAGATATGCAGGGCACCTTTGACCTTGTGTTTGGAAAAGATGCTCCCTTCTGTAGGTACTTAATATCCATCTGCTCTAAAACTCTAAGTACATATGTAGCTCTCAAAAATTCAGGAGGCATCCCTAACTGTGACTATCACAAGGGTACTCATAGGGCCTCACAAGTGTCCAGGAGAGCAACTAAAAATTAAAAGATGCTTTTCCTATGTAACTCGATGAAGAGTTCTGAAACCTACTTAAGGAAGGAGCTTTAAAATGCTAATTCAAATTAGAAAGCTTAACATTTTTCAATTCCCTGATAATTTGAAGATTAGACATTGGAAAATATTAGACATTGTAACAGAAAAAAGTCCTTTCTCTTAGATATTCTTATATCAAACTTCTCATTTAATGCTCATAAAATGCCTGGAAAATATAGTGTTTTATATATAAGGAAATCAAGGTTTTGGAAGATTACACAGCTTAGTTCAAATCACACAAACATTACTTGATGCTACTGCTAGTTGACTTCATTTGTCTCTATTACCACCGACCCCAAATCACAACTCTCCTTCCATTTTCTATATTAGTCCAAGTTCTCCAGAGTAGAAGCACTAAGAGAATTTTTTTCAGAGGGTATGGGTCAAGAAAAGAGCCAGAAGGAGAGAGAAGAGAAATAGTTTGATGAGGGAGGGGAAATGTAGAAAAGCAGAGGGGGTAGGAAGAATTATATCACACTCTGGAAATCACCTCCTCCAGTCTTAGTGTTTATGACATAGTGGTGATATGTGCCTAAGACATAGTGAGAAATCAATGGGACACATTCTAGGTTGCTAATCTTCATTTTCTTGAACTTTGCTTTCAAACTATGACTTGGTAACTAGGATCATTCTCAAAATCAGTCTAGTGTGTTCACTGCTTAGTCCACATTGGCTGTGAATGTGGATAGCTGCATCTATGCCTACTGAAGGGTGAGATTTCTATCAGGGGAGCATAAGGGACTGTCGTTTCTAAAAATAGGCAATTATCAGAATTAGCCATATGGTTCTCTGTTTACCCAGTCATTAGGGAGAAAGGGTCAGCAGGAGATATATTTGAAAGATAGGATGACGTTGTCCTATACCAAGAAGTCTCATTTATTTCACGACATGCACTTCTGAAAGAGCCCTCTGGTCATAAATCTGTCACCATCACCTTTTACTAATCTATAGGGCACTGGGCTTAATCTGAGATGCCTGCTTACCTTGCAGATTTATGGAATCTTAGAGCTGAAAGATAACCTAAATGGTCATATAGACTGATTCTCAATCTCACTGTTCTCATTTGTGACAGAAGACCTGACAGAAACAAGCAAAGGAAGCAGGGTGGGGGGGTTATTTGGGCTCTGTTTGAAGGTACCATCTATTACAGCAGACATGCCATGGGGTCAAAAGTGTGAGGTAGCTGATCACGTTACATCTACAGTCCGAAATCAGAGGGCTATGAATGCTGGTGCGCAGGTGTCCTTCGCTTTTTAATTCAGTTAAGGACCACCTACATGGGTTGAGGCCACCACATTCAGGGCAGATCTTCCCTGATCAATTAAACTTCCCTAGTAAACATATGCAGAGCTCTGATTATTCTAAATCCAGTAAGTTGACAATGAAAACTAGCCATTGTGGTGATATATTTTATATTTAATAAAATCAGTCTGGAATATCAGAGAATAGATCTTCCCAATCAAGCCAGGCAGAGATGGCACACACCATTAGTCCCAGCACTTGGGAGGCAGAGGCAGGAGGATCTCTGTGAGTTCGAGGACAGCCTGGTCTACAAAGCAAGTTCCAGGACAGCTAGGACTGTTACACAGAAAACCCTGTCTCAAAACAAACAAACAAACAAACACACACACACACACACACAAACAAAAAGGCAGGAGAGATAGCTCTGTCCTCTGATATTCCACACTGCTTTTATAAAATATATCACCACAAATCATCAGAATCACTATGGTGATATATTCAAGCTCCAGACATAGGCAGATATGGGCTGAAATTTTTCCTCTTCCAAAATGTTAGTCTTTTCTGAACCTTACAGTTTTGCTAGATTGTTTTTGTAATACTGTGTGTTAAAACTAGGGCCTATGTGTCTTTTACTAAATTAGAACCTTGTCACTTTACAGATGAACACATTTTCTTACTAAGAAGTTGTAAATATTTAATAAGACATGGAAAAGCAAATAATCTGACATATAGGAAATTTTCAATACATGGGAGCTACTAATTCTGACATCATGTGTGCATTGAGTCACCAAAATTTTAAATAGCTTTCTTTTTTAATAAGAAGTTAAAAAAATCATTTTACATTACTAACCACAGATTCTTCTCTCATACCTCTGCTTGCTTACCTGCCAGCCTGCTCCCACCCCAACCCCTCATCCCTTGCTCTGAAAGAGTAAGGCCTCCCATGGGACATCAGCACAGCCTGGTACATTCAGTAAAAGCAGGTCCAAGTCCCTACCCCCTGAATCAAGATGTCCCTCTATATCATACACCAGTGATAGATCCTGATCAATCTTCCAGGGGCCCCTCAAACAGATCAAGCTACACAACTTGGGCCCAACAAAGGGCCTAGTTTTTGTCCCATGCAGGTTCCACAGCTGTCAGTCTAATGTTCCTGAGTTCCCACTAGCTTTGTTCAGTTGTCTCTGTAGATTTCCCCATCATGATCTTGACCCCCCTCCCACACACCTTTCTCATATAATCCCTCCTCCTTCTCTTTGACTGGACTCTCCAAACTCAGCCTGGTGCTTGGCTGTGGATCTCTACATCTGCTTCCATCATTTACTGGATGAAGGCTCTATGAAGACAGGGTATTCACTAATCTGATCACCAGGGTAGACCAGTTCAGGCACCCTCTCCACTATTGCTAGTATTCTAAGCTGAGGTCATCGTGGATTTCTGGGAACTTCTCTAGCACCAGGCTTCTCCCTATTGGCAAAAAATTAAATTGCTTTAGCTCGTTGAGTTACTTACCTTGACTCTTAGCCTGTTGGGTACAGTAACTATGGTCACTGGTCTGCTTTTGTTACCTTTGCCTCCTATCCTATACCATGTATGAGTACATCTCCATCCATATTGGTCAGGCTGATATCCAAATTAGCAATGCTTTTTGGAGTTTCACTGCCTGGAACATAGCATCCAGCTAGATGAATAGATGCCAAGTGAAAAAATTATTGAGGAAGATGATGATTTCTTCAATACTTCCTTCAATGAGACATGTACTGGCAAACATGTGCCCAGGGTTCTGTTTGTAGATCTGGAACCCACTGTTATTGATAATGTTTACACTGGTACTTACTGCCAACTCTCCATCCTAAACAGCTCATCAAAGGTAAAGAAGATGCTCCCAACAACTAGGGCTGTGGACAGTACCCTTGTAAAGTAGATTATTGACCTAGTATTGAGCAAAATTCATAAGCCTGCTGACTAGTACATAGATCTTCAGCATTTCTTTGTTTTTATGGCTTTGTTGGAGGAACTGACTCTGGGCTTACCTCCCTGATAATGGAATGGCTTTCAGTTGATTACAGAAAGAATTCTAAGCTGAAGCTCTCTTTTTATCAAGTCCTTCAGAGTTCTAGCACTGTTGTTGATCCCTACAAATCTATCCTCAACACTTACATTTCCCTGGAGCCCCCTGGTTGTACCTTTATTTTGGACAATGGGGCCATCTAAGACATCTGTCATAGATCTCTCAATTTTGCGCACCCAATCTACATTATTAACCTTAACTGCCTTATTAGCCATATCAAGTCTTCCATCTCTATTTTCCTGAAATCTAGTAGATCCCTGAATGAGAATACAACTGACAGGATTCCAAATTAACCCAGTGTTCTACCCTGCTTCTACTTTTCTCTGGCTATATACACTGGTCACCTATGCTGAGGAAGCCTACTATGAGCAACTTTCTGAAGCAGAAATCAGCAATGTCTGTTTGTGCCAGTCAACTAGATGCTAAAACCCTCACCATTTTAAATACATAAATTGCTGCCTGTTATATTGTGATGATGTAGTTCCCAAAGATGTTAGTGCTGACATTGTCATCATCATGACTGAGTTCAGCATCTAGTTTGTGGATTGGTGTCCCAGTGGCTTTAAGGTTGTCATTATCAGCCTCCCACTGTAGTACAGTGAACCATGTGAATGCACCATCATAGCCATTACTGAGGCCAGGGCTCACCTAGATTACACCTTTGACCTGATGTCTGATGAACATGCCTTTGTGTACTGGTAGATGGGAGAAGGCATGAAAGAACAATTTTGTGAGTCCTGTGAGAATATGGGTGGCCTAGAGAAGGATTAGGAGGAGATGTGATGTGAACTCTGTTGAGGGAGAGGGTGAGGAAAAAAGAGAAACACTAACCCATTCCTTTCAGCATGTCAGTCTTCCAGAACTTAAGCTTCAACATTATCTTTATTCCAAATTATGCCAATATTTTCTATGTGGACTTGTGAGTTTATTCTATGATGCTTTGAAGTAAAAGTTTTAAGAAGACCTGTCTTGTATAGGCTCTTCAAGCTCTATACAAAATGCCATAGGAGATTACTTAGTATGTACCTTCTGTTCTCTTTTCTGTTCTTTATTGTCCCTACTGCCATGAATCTTACATCCTCTGAAAATGTAAGGGTACTCTTATTTATATTTATAACAGTTGTTAAAAACAAAATCAGCAATTCCAGGTGTGTGTGTGTATGTGTGTGTGTGTGTGTGTGTGTGTGTGTGTGAGAGAGAGAGAGAGAGAGAGAGAGAGAGAGACTCTTAGGAGCTATGAGAAGCCGAAAGCCATTAAATCCTCATCTATCCTCATCTTTGAAGGGTAAAGGCACGGAACATTCTTATGCAAATAAAATGTGGCTTTGTGGAGAGATTGCCAGTAGGAGCCATTCTTAGAAATATTCCAGTCAATAAAGCTATGAATGTCAAAGCAAAGGAGGAATGGAGAAGTCAGGACTTCTCTCCCTCTTGCTGTGGTGATTTCTCCCATCAGTGCTGAAACCAGTCTGAAGGTGTGAATATGTAATCCATACAGTTCACAAAGCCAGTTTCCTGGAATACAAAGCTTGGGGAAGATGGGTCCCCAAGCAGACCGTCATTTTGTTATAGTTACTCTGTTCCAAATGATACTCATTTCACCAGTGATAATACTGATTGTAATTATATTTATTCATGCTTTTCTCAAGACACCATTCTTTTATCAGGGTAAGAGGCCCCTGTTATTTAATTCTGCTCTTATCTCATAGCACAGATTCTGGCTCACATATAGCCAATACGGTTGAATATTGGAACTGATTACTGAAGAATCTAAGGTACAAGTTCAAGAGGAACATGAAATGGATTGTTGAGGTAAGTAATTTATTAGGAGTTAAGTAATACCATGAACAGACAAATAAATAACAGCTTGGTGGAGGCTTGGAGAAAAATTCAGGCTGCAGAGCCAAAGATGGGCAGCTTGGTGAGGGTTCTGAAGTGTGAAATTAGGGTTAGGACAGATTCCAGATGCTTTCTTACAGCTCTTTGAAGAAATGGAGATTTCACAGTATGAAGCTCCTGATTTCTTGGCAAGAGGCAGAGAACAGGGTGGAAACAGCATTATGTGTGGCCACTAATATCCTTTTGATGTAAACTCACTTGTCTGATGAGAGATATTGGTACCTGGAAGGCTGCTAGCTAGGGACTCACAGACAATATCTCAGCAGGGTGACTGTCAGTCTCTGTGAGGAGGGAAGGGCTGCTACAGGTATATAGTGGCTGAGCAGCAGATGGATTCTAACATTACATTTTTAAGAACCAAAGGCACCTAAAAGGCTTTGCCATGGAACAGTAAAGATGCCCATCATTTTCTAGGCGCTGCCTCTTTCCTAGACAGCCAGATGCTAGGACTCATTATACTTTACACCTAGTTTCATTCAGAGGCCTCACAGAAATTATTTCTCGGTAGTTGTTAAAGCCTTTTTAAATCACTCCCCCCCAAAAAAAATCCCAATATTTACCATTTGACAAATTAGAGGGAAAGTTGAATGCTTTGAAACAGGTTATTGTATTCCCACTGAGTCCTGCATGGTGCTTTAGGCCTTGCTTTGAGCACTTGTCCCAGCCTAGGAAGTCAAATAAAGGCAGTGGAAGTGGCGAACTGTTGTGACTGGAAAGTTCGCCCAAGGAGTCTTCTTCAGATGGGAGCAGTTAGCTGTCTTTAGGTAGCCTCTGGAGCACTTGCAGCCTCTGCAGCCACTTCATTTGAGGATAATGCCTGGCCAGAAGAATAGAAACTGCCATTTTTAAAGGACAAGAGGACAAGATTATCACTTAAAAATGGCTTGAAATTCCTGTCAATCTGTGGAAATACTGATAGGCTGTCTGTCCTTCTATCAAGACAAAAATCAAAAAAATATTTATTCAAAACTGTCCCAATTTAGAATGATTTTTCAGATGTTGAACCCAAGGCCCTGGTGTATATTAAACAAATGCTCTACCAGTGAGCTGGAGCCTCTGTCTCCAGAACCTGTTCCTCATAGTTTAATCCTTCCTGTCCCTCTCATGCTTCCAGTCATTGCCACAGCTTCTATAGAGGGAACTGTGGAAAGCATTTTGGGAATGTAGACACTAGCTCTGTTATTTGCTTACTGTAGGATGTAGTGGAACTCCTTTCCTTCTTTGCACCAAGACTTCTTCATGTGCAAAATTAGGATAATGATGATTATGAACTAAACCTTATTAACTGCACTGCTGAAAAGGGGATCAGTCAAATGTAGCAGAAAAATGGGCTCTAAACACAGCAAGGTATTTGAATTGAAATAGGTATATTAGGCATAGAAGTCTGGGTGAATGCAATAGTCAGGGTTCTCTAAAAAGATTGAGGGTATGGAATGAATGTGTTTTTAAAAGAAGAGTTATTTGATTGACTTATACTATATGGACTGGGTAAGCACATTGATGACTATCTTCACGCTGGAAAGGCAGAGGATCTGATAGTTGCTCAGCCCACAATACTGAGTACCTCAGCAGTCCCTGTGTGGCATTGAAAGCTTAGAGCAAGCGCCATTCCTCTTTCATCCATGTTGGAAGGCCAAAGAAGCTGGGCTCAGATGCTAGCAGCAGTGGCAGCAGCATTGAGCAGCAAGAGGAGAGGACAAGCAAGTGAAAACTGCATTTTCCCCTCCAACCTGGAACTCCAGTTGGAGAGGAAGAGGGAAGCCTCCAGTCTTCCCTCCTCAGACAACCAGGAATGACCTTCATAGACCTGCTCAGGTGCATGTCTCTTGGTTTATTCAAGATTCAGATAATCTGACAATAAAGATGAACTGTCACAGTAGAGCATAGTAGACATGGAAATATGAAGGAGCTGCAAGTTAACTGATAGAGTTTCAGCTGTGCTACCTGCCGGGGAGTGACAGACATCAGATTTGAACAGAGAGGCTGTAAGGCTGTCTGTACAGAGCTCTGAATGCTCGTCGACCATAACCAGCACAGGGAATTGACCATTACAGAGGAACTGTCATCACATATTTTGGTCTCATGAGTATTTAAGACTATTAATAAATTGTTGAAAAGAAGAAAAATCTCAAAGAGCTTTTGTTTTTGTTATTTGTATCTGTTCATTTTTGTCATGTTGCTCATTGAAATTGAGAATTTAAAAAAATTAATTCATCTACACAATGGAGTACTACTCAACAGTAAGAAAAAAATGATATCCTAAAATTTGCAGGCAAATGGATGGACTTGGAGAATATCCTCCTGAGTGAGGTATCACAATCTCAGAAAGATAAGCAGGATATGTACTCACTCATTAGTGGACTCTAAACAAACAAACAAACAAGAAAAAAGCAAAGCATGCCCAAGCTGCAAACCACAACCACTGAACAGCTTGGGATCAGAAACACCCTGGACTGACTCCTTGGATCCCACTCCCCCTAGAGGAACACCTGACTCTCTTGAGGGAGTGGGGGAGAAAGCTGGATCTGCCAGGAGTGGAGACTGAACTAAGCAATATTGGGTCAGTGGGACCATAGGACTGTCTGCTGCCTGCCCAGGGAGGGGATGGGAAGTTGTGGAGAAGAAAAAATGACCTGATGTGGTGGGAGGGGGAAGGGACTTTGAATAAAGATATACAAGGATAGAAACTGTGACTTCTTTGTTCATAATAATAATAATAGTAATAATAATGAAAAGAAAGAAAGAAAGAAAAGCTACAGATGCCCTGAGAGGCAGCACTGTAGAGTCATTCAATAAAGGTGGGCTGTTGACTTTCTTCTATTTTAGACACATTCCAACACAGTCATGGCTATTGCATGTTATATTTAAATTCTGACACATTTTTAAAAGTCTGCTATAAGTTCATGTGAAAATATTTAAGTTCCCAAATATTATTTCATTTTTCATTTTTATGAAAATAGAGTACAAAACTTTAAAAAATTAATTCATTTAAAATTTAATGTAAATAAACAAATCAGTTACATATTATTAAAATGTATTGGTTGAGGGAAACATATATTTTCCAAAATGAAATAGAAAAAGGAATAATGTAGTTTTACAATTTTAAAACCTTTTGTTGTGTGGCTTTATGATGAGAACATGGCTGTTTTCTGTGGTGTTCTGTTTGGACATCTAGTTTTGTTTGAAGGAACTGGATGCCTAGCATATGGATATTCTTCTTTGAGGCTACACTACAGATCAACAACTGTAGTCTCTTAGAAATTAGGTACCACGTTGGACCAGAAACTGTATTAGTGGCTTGGCATATTCTGCTATATTAAAATCCATTGGTCTATCTTTTACTTTTAATGAATCTTCCATAACTCATTAGTGCATTAGGCTGTGCATGCTTTCCTCATGCATGTTTTAGTAGAAGCATGGATTGGTCATTTGAAAGATGTTTGGTCACTAAATCATGAAAATCTTCATGAACACTCACCTTATAATATAGGTTTTTTTTCCCTTCTTTATTTTGTGTTTATCAAGAAAAAAAAAACAGTAAAAAGAATTTAAAATGCGGAAGAGTTAACAATAACTATACAGAGGATAAGAATCATAAGCATGGCTTATCAAGGGTGGAAATACAAATAAGATTGCTACACATATATTTTCTTTGTGTTCATCTTTCCCTCTGAATTTTTTTTTCCATCCCTCTATATCCTTATTCA
>PVIH01001873.1:0-28439 GCA_004025045.1 Sigmodon hispidus
CCTCCCAGGCTGGGATAAAGGCACTGAGGCCTCTAGCCCCCTCCTGACCTCTGGGCGGGGTCCGAATCCGCCCCTCGGAGACCCCAGCAGTTGGTTCTCTCAGTTCGAGGTCGTGGCGGGGTTTCCCTCAGCAGGAGCCGTGGAAGTGGTCAGGGACAGCGTCCACCTGCCCCTGCCCCAGAGAGCGCTGGGATTCTGCCGTGAATTCATTTTCATTAAATTTGAGGAAGTCTTTGATTTCTTTCTTAACTTCTTTCTTGACTCAGTGGTGGTTCATTTGAATGATGTTTAGTTTCTATGAGTTGGTAGGCTTTCTGTGGTTTTTGATGTTGTTGAACTCTAGCTTTACACCATGGTGATCCGATATGGTACAAGGAATTATACCCATTTTTTTGTATCTGTTGATATTTGCTTTATGCCCTAGTATATGTCAATTTTAGAGAAAGTTCCATGGGGTACTGAGAAATATGTATTTTCCTTTTTGTTTGGGTGGAGGATTGAATATATATCTACTAAGTCCATTTGGGTCAT
Source organism: Sigmodon hispidus (assembly GCA_004025045.1). NCBI lineage: Eukaryota > Metazoa > Chordata > Mammalia > Rodentia > Cricetidae > Sigmodon > Sigmodon hispidus. The sequence continues at coordinate 532 of PVIH01001873.1, forward strand.
AACTTCTGCTAGATCACTTATTTCTCTGTTGACTTTCTGTGTGGTTGAAAGTGGAGTATTGAAGTCTTCCACTATTAGTGTGTCAGGTTTGATATGAGGTTTAAGCTTTAGTAGTGTTTCTTTTACATATATAGGTGCCCTTGTGTTAGGAGTATAGATATTCAGGATTGAAATTTCATCTTGGTGGATTTTTACTGAGATGAATAAGTACAGACATGAAAAGGGGAACATAACAACAGACACCCAGGAAATCCAGAGAACTATCAGGTCGTACTTTGAAAATCTATACTCCACAAAAATGGAAAGCCTAGAAGAAATGGACAGCTTTCTGGATAGGTACTACTTACCAAAATTAAATCAAGATCAGATTAAAGATCTAAACAGACCTATTCCTCCAAAGGAAATTAAAGCTGCCATTAAAAGACTCTCAAATAAAAAAAATCCCAGGCCCTGATGGTTTCAGTGCAAAATTCTACCAGACCTTCAAAGAAGAGCTAATACCAATACTCCTCAAACTGTTCCATAGAGTAGAAACTGAAGGATTATTACCAAACTCTTTTTATGAGGCCACAATAACCCTAATACCCAAGCCACTCAAAGATGCAACAAAGAAAGAGAATTATAGACTGTCCAATTTCCCTCATGAACATTGATGCAAAAATACTCAACAAAATTCTTGCAAACCAAATCCAACATCATATAAAAAATGTCACCCACCATGATCAATTAGACTTCATTCCAGAAATACAGGGATGGTTCAACATATGAAAAACCATAAATGTAAACAAATTGAAGGGAAAAAACACATGATAATCTCCTTAGATGCTGAAAAAGCCTTTGACAAATTCAACACTCCTTTATGATAAAAGTCCTGGAGAGATTAGGACTACAGGGACAATACCTAAATATAATAAAGGCAATTTACAAGAAGCCAATGGCCAACATCAAACTAAATGGAGAAAAACTCAAAGCAATTCCACTAAAATCAGGAACTAGACAAAGGTGTCCCCTCTCCCCTTATCTATTCAATATAGTTATCAAAGTTTTAGCTAAAGCAATAAGAGAATGAAAGGAGATTAAGGGGATATAAATTGGGAAAGAAGAAGTGAAACTATCTCGTTGCAGATGATATAATTGTATATATAAGTGACCCACAAAATTCTACCAGGGAACTTCTACAGCTGATGAACACCTTCAGCAATGTAGCAGGATACAAGATTAATTCAAAGAAATCAGTAGCCCTGCTATACACTAAAGATAGAAGGACTGAAAAGAAATAAGAAAAATATCACCTTTTATAATAGATGCAAATAGCATTAAATACCTTGGAGTAACTATAACCAAAGAAGTAACAGATATGTTTGACAAAAACTTTAAATCTCTGAAAAAAGAAATTGAAGAGGCTATCAGAAAATGGAAGGATCTTCCATGTTCGAGGAAAGGTAGGATCAAATTGTAAAAATGGCAATTCTACCAAAAGCAACCTACAGATTCTATGCAATTCCCATCAAAATCCCAACATAATTCTTTACAGACCTTGAAAGAACAGTACTCAATTTCATTTAGAATAACAGGAAAGCTAGGATTGCCAAAACAATTTTGCTCAACAAAAGAACCTCAGGAGGCATCACCATCCCCAACTTCAAGTTATACTATAGAGCTACAGTGATAAAAACAGCCTGGTACTGGCATAAAACCAGTCTTGTGGATCAATGGAATTGAATTGAAGACTCCATCATTAACCCACAATCAATATCTGATTTTTGTCAAAGAGGTCAAAAATATTCAATGGAAAAAAGATTGTATCTTCAACAAAATTTGTTGGCATAACTGGATAGTAGTGTATAGAAAAATGCAAATATATTCAAACCTATCACCTTGCACAAAACTCAAATCCAAGTGGATTCAAGACCTCAACATAAACCCAGCCACGATGAACTTCATAGAAAAGAAAGTGGAAAATAACTTCCAACTTATTGGCACTGGTGACCATTTCCTAAATATAACACCAATAGCACAGACACTAAGAACAACAATCAATAAGTGGGACCTCCTGAAACTGAGAAGCTTCTGTAAGGGCAAGGACACAGTCAATAAGACAAAACAACCTACAGAATGGGAAAAGATTTGTACCAACCCTACAAGTGACAGAGGATTGATCTCTAATAGAGAACTCAAGAAGCTAGAGCTCAAAAGAGACACAGAGAACAGTTATTTTCATTATTTAATATGCCTACATAAAGAACAAACTAACTACAACTATTGTTAAATTTGGAGCTATGTTTATCAAGTTTCTTCCTTTAAGATATCCTCAATGCTGTATCTTTTTAAAGAAATTCCAATACAAGTGCATGTTTTATATAGTAATAGAAGTTGATAAATAAAAAATAAAAAACAATTAAGAAAAGATTTTAATGTTTTGGCAATTATTTAGTGTGCATACTAATTTTTACATGCTTGTTTACCAGTTACAAAGAGAATTTTTAAAAATATCAACTATGAAAACCTACCAAATATACAACAGACAGAAAGAATCCTGATGTAGATGCTTTTGTTTTGTTTTGATTTTGTCTTATTTTGTTTATTTAGACTCTTTTTGATGAAAGAGAAATAACATGAAGCTGGGTGGGGTTGTGGATGATCTGGAGAGAATTGGCAAAGAGGGAGCAAAATGATCAAAATATATTGCATGAAAAAAATTAAAAAGGAAATGTCCCAGGTCTAAAATCTAAACTCTAAACATTGGAAGAATTAAGAGGAGCTTTACAGAATTTTGTCTGCACATTAGGCACCTGTATCCTGCCTGTTGCTGCCTTGTCCCAAAGAAAGGCTGGAAGGGGTAATAATGCAGAAAAGCAAAGGAAAAGAACAGAGAAGACTGGGGAGGTTGTCTGCTAAGTGTGCTGATCTAAAGCTGAAACCCAATCCAAAGGCTCCTGCAGAGGAAGTGGGGGGTGGAAAAGCAAGGGTTCCGGGACTATGAGAGAACCTGGCTGAAGACAGAGACCTGGCACAAACAACAGAAGGGGCAGTGCGTGGCAGCAGGGAATTTTGATATTTAAATGTCTGGTGACTACACAGTTTGAAATGAAATTTTATAAAATACATAAAAAAGAAATATGAATTACAGGGTCTATCTCAGACACACAGATTCAGACGCTCTCAAAAGAGGACCATGCTTTGTTTGAAGAAAGCCCCTAAGTCATTACCATCCAGGCTGAGGCTGAAGAGCTATTGCTGTCTTCACAGATAGGGAGGGTGGAATGTTGAGGTCCTCAATCCTGGTTGCTATCAGTGTACGTTGGAGAGAGGTGAAGATAATTCACACTATGTTTTTGTGTTTCTGTTTTGTTTTTATTTCATTTTGTAAAGATGTATTTAACTTTTAATGTGTATGAGTGTTTTGCATACATGTATGTATATGTATTATGTGTGTGCCTGGTGTCTGTAGAGGTCAGGAGAGGGTGTTACATCCCCCTGGACCTAGTATTACAGGTAGTTTGAGAACTATCAAGTGGGTTCTGTGAATCAAAGCTGTGTCCTGTACAAGAGCAGCCAGTACTCTTAATCAAGGAGCCATTTCTCTAGCTCTTTGTTTTGCTTTATTCTTAGAACCAATTTCATCATCACTTTGTACTTTTTTGAAAGTATTTCTTCTTACAGGTACAAAGACTCATGCTGAACAATGAATTCTAGATGGCAAGAGGATTCATTTTTGTGTCTGTCTTTCTTTTATGTGTTTTCTAACTATTCAACAAACATGAACACAAGTGTTTTATTTTGTGCTTTTTTGATCCCAGGAAAAAGTAAGTTCGAGTCTCTGGGAGAAAATATGAGTGTTTCTAAGGAAAACTCAGTCTGAGAAGAGTTTCATAAGGCAAGGGGGAATCTAAGAGGCAAACAGAGGCACCCTCTTAAAAAAAATATGGACACTGAATAGTGGGTGGGGTAAGAAGCCACAACAATCTGTGAGGAAAGGTAGATCTGCATGATACCTAAGAAAGACAAGCACAGCCTTCTGCTGTGGGATAATATTATTTATTAATTGAGATAAATCTAGTACACTACAAAAATTTATCACTCATACTGGTTTAATAAAATTCAGATTGGTCAGTAGTGAGACAGGAAGTAGAGGTGGGGCAACCAGACTAGGAAAATTCTGGAAATAGCAAAGGCAGAGAAGCAGTAGCCAACCAGACACAGAGGAATAAATATGAGAATGCTGGTCTGTCAAAGATACCAAGCCACGCAGCTAAACCTAGATAAGAAATATAGGTTAATTTAAGGGTCGGTGCTAGTTAATAGTAAGTCAGAAATACTGGCCAGCAGTTACTATAAAATTAAGCCTCTGAGTCAATTATTTCACAAGCAGCTCCAGGACTGACTGGGCAGGACAGAGAAACTTTCGACTACAGGCTCCAGTGTAAATGTTGCTGATAGAATGTTTCCTTAGCATGCACAGACTGTTGATAACATTTATGAATTATAGGAAATGCCATTTAAGCTATCACTCTGGGAGGGGAGCCATTGGATCAAGAGTCCAATGCCATGGAACCTTGGATGATACCTTAAGATGCTCACAAAGGGATCCGTAAACACACTCAAGAAAGCTACATCTGTGACTCACAATGTTCCCTGCATAGTGGAATCACCCAGGGAAATTTACCTACTCAGATGCCAGCCTTTCACCTTCCAAAATATATGATTCAACTGTGCTGTATGACTCAGCATATGGTGGTTTAAAAGATACTCAAGGTGAATCTACCCTGTAGAGAAGTTTAGTAACACCCACTAAATGTGTGGAATAGACAATCCAGAAGAGCATGGCCAAGCCAAGAAAGAGCAGAAGTCAGCACTGGAATACAACTCTCCCAAAAGGAAAAAAAAATCTTGTGCCTCTGTAATAAAGTGGTTCACTGATCTCTAAATTATAACAGCTTTGGAGAGATCTACTCTCACTATAAATCATTGAAGTTCAAGGACAAAGAACATATCCCAAGGGAAACATATCAGGAGAATATTCCACCTTGAAGAAAACATCTTAAACCTCTTTTATTGTATGTGTATCACCCTTTGTGATACAAATGCATGGAGGAGACACGACTGAAAAATAGGGCAGTGGGGTGTGTGTGTTAGGTGAACATAGGGCTTCAATTCTGCAAGACAGACAGACTTCTGAAGATGGACAGTCAGTAGTGAGAACTGCACACCATTGACTCAAACTTTACTTTTCAAGATAAGTAAAGTGATATATTTTTGTGTTATGTAGTTGCCACATTTTAATCATATTTTTTTCAAAAATGTAATGATGCGGCTTAAAACCAAAAAGGGATTGTTGGTCAGTAACCCAACAACTAGATCTCTAGGTTCTCAAATGTGACTGTATATGAGAAGCTTGGGGAAGCTTCGAGAAGTCTCACAGCCCTATTGCTATGCCCAGATGAGCTGATTTAATTGGCCTAGAGTGGAGCCCCCAAAAGTGTTTTTAAGTGGTTCCCTAGGTAATTCTAATGTGTAGCTATGGTTGCGAATTGCTGTACTAATGCACAGTTAATTAAATAATTATCACTAATAACAATTATTGAAAGAAGATGAAAATGAAAATAATAATTTAATAACAATCTGGCTCTAAACTTTCATATTGTATTTACTTCTCAACCAAATGAAAAACAATTAAATTAGTGTGCTATTGAGCATCCCATATAGCTCTGTCTAGGGAGACTCTCAGAGCCCCACAGAACAATCGTAGGAGTGTGGATACTCACATCATGCAATGATGGGATTCCTGGATGTTTGCTCTTGGGTGAGGTTCAGAGACCAGCTGAGTATCAGGGAACAGAGGTCTCCTGGGCTCATCTGGTTGTCCACTTGTGTTAGGCTAGATGTGTGATAGTAATGTCTCTATGTGTGCACTACTGACTCACTCCTGTAACCAAGTGTTCTCATTAGTTTTGGGGTTTGTTTGTTTCAAATTTGTCACACACTTGAATCATCCACGAAGAGGAAACCTCAACAAAGAAAATACCACACAAAGTCTCCTATGGGCCAATCTGATAAATGGATGTGAATTGATGTGGGGGGGTCCAGCCACTGTGAGCATTGCTACACCTGGGCAAGAGGTCCTGGGTACTATAGGAAAGCAGCTGAGCAAGCCATGGAAATAACATTACTCCACAGCCTCTGGTTAAGTTCCTGCCTCTAGGTTCCTGATTGGACTTCTTTTGATAGTGGCCTCTAGTCTGTAAAATGTAATAAACCTTTGCCTCCCCAAGTAGCTTTTGGTCAGTGTTTTAATCACAAAGAAACAAAAAATGCCAAGTAAGATACAGATATGTTACTAGGGGCTCATAAATTGTTTATGTGGTGGGGGATATGCACATGTGTGGTGGTCAAAGTACCATTTGTGAAAGTCAGTTCTTTCCTTCCAGCATGTGTCCTGGGGATCATCAAATTTGGGTCACTGAGCTTGACAGTAAGGGCCTTCATCCACTTAGATTCAAAATGACTTTTTAAAAAATTGGCTAGAGTAACATCCTTGTGGCCAATGGGAGCTATGAATGTTGAGCATGTTTAAATCAGGCAAGGCTAAGCTATGCTATTTTGCAGGTGAGATTCATTAAATCCAGTTCAGAATCATGATCTCTCCTTTTAAGATGAGGAGCCCATGGGTGTGGCAAAACAAAGCCAATAGTGAATGGACCAATGATGGCATAAAATAAAGTTGAAGTTGAAGCTAAGTGGGTTATGTACCCCTAAGTGTTTACTTTAAAATTGATAAGATTAAAATAATCTTGAGCTCAGAAAACAGTCAAAAATTAGATATTCTATTACTTAGTTGTTACTGTCATTTCATTCTAAATTTAAGCAAATATTTTGACTGTTAATTATATGTGTGCACATATACACATGAGTGTACTGCCCACTGAGGCCAGAAGAGAATGACCAATCCCCTAGAGCTGGAGTTGCAGACAGGTGCAAGCCACCTAATGTGGGTGCTTGGAATAGAACTTGGGACCTCTGCAAGATCAGCAAGTACTTTTAACTGTTGATCTAGTCCTCCAGCTCACTTCTCATCATTTCTAAGATGTTTAAAGGCAACAGCTGTGTTTTAATTATTGTGTATTGACAGTGCCACTCTGTCTGCCAGAAAAAATCACCCTCATTTGCAAATGTTGGCTGAATGAATGTGTTAACATGATCCAGGGACCCTGACAGAGTTAAATGATTCATTGCCATAGCCTTCTATTTCCCCAACATATTAGTTGTCCTGCCTCTCCCCCTTCTTTATGTAGTTTTTAAATTTTCCTCTTTAAAAATGCAAGTTGCCTACATTATGCTTCAGAATTAATGTTAAGTTTATAGGATGTATAGGCATGAGGAAATCTCTTGTATTAAATGCTTTATACCAAGAAACTACTTATTAATTAAAAATGCCATAAAGCCTCTATTCAACAAAAGTATAAGCTAGTGTTTGTTGTAGAATGTTATCTTAAGACATGTTACTATTGTTTATGCTGTATTTATTTAACTCTGTGAAGCTGAGTTATAGTGCCTGTCTAAAACATCTGATGGTCTAATAAAGAATTGTACAGCCAATAGCTAGGCAGAAGAAAGGATAGACAGAACTGGCAGGCAGAGAGAACAAATAGAAGGTGAAATCTTGGAGAAGTATCCAGAGAAGAAGGAAGACTCAGGGGACAGCCACCCAGCTAGACAGCAAGTCATGGAGTAAAAAACAAAGAACGGTACACAGAAACAAAAGAGAAAAGCCCACAGGCAAAAGATAGATGGGATAATTTAAAGGTAAGAAAAGCAGGTAAGAAACAAGCCAAGCTAAGGCCAAACATTTATAAGTAGAAATAAGCCTTTGTGTGTGATTTATTTGGGAGCTGGGCGGTGGACTCCCAAAAAAGCAAAAACAAACAATAACAAGTGTTGTGGTAAGAACGTTTGTATCTAATGGGATCTCATACCAATAGCTCTTTTCAGGCCCATCTCCTGCACAGGGGCACTATCTTGAGCTAGCAAGTGAGGCTGAAAGATCTCAGGGATCAGTGACACTGTCCTAGCAAAGTGGTGCAGATGGCATTAATTAATTAAGACACCCTCCTCCCATATCTAGGATGGCACTGTTAAAATGTCATTCTTTCTCTTCAAATTTTCCTGGTGGTTTGAAAAGCATGTTTTCTTTTCTCTTTTTTTTTCTACTTCTGTTTTGAGATACTGTCTCCATAACCCAGCTAGTCTCAAATTCTCAAATTTGATATATAGATGAGGTTGAACTTCTCTTCCTTCTGCCTCCACCTCTCAATATTAAAATTATAGATTCAATTGTAGTGATTTAAAAGTAAATGGTCCCCAAAGGGAGTGGCACTTTAGGAGGTGTAGCCTTGTTGGAAGAAGTGTATCACTGTTTGGGGTAGACTTTCGGTTCATGCAATGCCCAGTAAGACAGAACAGTTCCTGTTGTCTGCTAGTCAAGATATAGGACACTCAGCTCCTTCTCTAGCACAACTCTGCCTACATGTCACCATGTCCCAACAGGATGATGATAATGGACTAACCCTCTGAAATTGTAAGCCACACCAATTAAATGTTTTTCCTTTATAAAAGTTGGTCATGGCATCTCTTCACAGCAATGGAAGCCCTAACTAAGACAGAAATCAGTATTAGGGACTGGGAGATTGCTGTGGCCTTGCCTTTGATTGGAGGAATTTGGAGTTTGGTTTAGGAAAGCAATAGAATGCTGCTTTAAGCACTGCTTAATGGACCATACCATGAGGAGCATGGGTAATAGTGATTCTAAGAGTAATTTTCATTGTGTGCAGAAGGGGGCTGCTGAAAAAGGTCTCAGAGAAGAAGAATTTTAGTATGTATTCTAGAGATAATTCTTGTGATATTTTGGCTAAGACACCCACCATGCCACACAGCTTGAAAAAGATAGTGTGTGTATATATGTATGTATGTATGTATGTATGTATGTATGTATGTATGCATGTATGAATGTATGTATGTATTACAGAGCACATATTTGGTGGCCAGGGCACCTCAGATGCCAGACCTCAGACATTTTCCTCCTTTTGTTTGAGTCAGGGTCTCTCATTGATCTGTATCTACTACATAAGCCTGGCTAGCTAACCCTGGAGCATCCAAGGATCTGCTTCTTTCTATCTCTTACCTCTCCATCAACGGGATTGAATGTGTGTGCCACTCTGCCAAGCTTAGAAATGTGAGTTCTCGGGGTGGGGGTCTGAACTCAGATCATCATACTTCTGAGGCTGTTTTGCTAACTGAAACTTTTCACCATCATTCCAAAGAATGTTTTAACAATATACCACAGACATGAGTCAAATGTCTCAGGGGCATACGGCAGTCATAACTGGTGCCATCTAGTGTGTTACCACTCCTCCAAAACCTTTGCCCCCAGCATGGGAAAGCACATGTGAACGCACTAGCAATTGACTGATATACATACCCGTTCCCCTCTCATCTCATTCTTCCAGCTCCATGTGTCTCCAAATTAAACCAAACAAAAGAAAAAATAAAAATATCCCCCTAACAAGGTCTTATTTAATGCTGCAGACTGCCTCTGATCCCTATTGATCTTGCTTCAATGTGAAGCTGCAGCCTACAGCTTTAATTGAGATCACTATGAAGTCTTCATTTAGATAGTGCTCTCTCTCTCTCTCTCTCTCTCTCTCTCTCTCTCTCTCTCTCTCTCTCTCTTTCTCTCTCTCTCCTAAAAAGCATACACAAATAAGAAAGCCAGATCACTTAAAAAAATAAAAGAAATCTACTCTTAAAAATTTAACAGCAGATATTTGTTCTTTTGATAGTTTTAAACAATTAGAAAGTTATTTTTAAGTAAGAAAATAAAATAAAAAACTAAAACTAATATATAAACTCCTAAGATGTGTCCACACAACGTTCACTGACTCAATTGTGATGTAAGAGTAAACTTTTAAATTTCTGTTGTCTGTTTCATAAATCTCTGCCTTCATAAATCTCTAAATACACTTTCTGTGATGAGTGAACATGACTTTTTATACATATTGAGCTGGTTAATGTTCCTTATATACCCAGCACTGTGCAGAGACAGGAAAAGCTAAAAGAAATCAGTGCCATAGTCTTCATTGTCTAGGAATAGGCAGTCCTACAATCCAGGGTGCAAAATGAAAATGCACACAAATAATCATGATGTAAAACAAGATGTGGCATTAAAAGTCTGAAAAAGATTGGCCATAGAGGATAATGCTTGCAATCCCAGGACTGAGAGCAGAGAGAAATTGAGGCAGGAGGATCATGAATTCAAATCTACCCAGAGTTACATAACAAGACTATATCTCAAAAGGGGCAGGAGATTCTAAATGTGACCAAATAAAGACCTTAGAAATGTCTTTGGGAATGAAAGAAAGGGTGTCAGATCTTGGAATTACAGACAGTTGTTAGCTGCCATGTGGATGCTCGAATTGCACTCAGGTTCTCCTGAAGAACAGTCAGTGCCCTTAACAGCTGAGCCATTTCTCCAGCCCATCTATCTATCTATCTATCTATCTATCTATCTATCTGTCTGTTTATTATTTGTGTTCTGCCTGCATGTATAACTGTGTAAAGGTGTCAGATCTTGGAATTACAGACAGTTGTTAGCTGCCACGTGGATGCTGGGAATTGAACTCAGGTCCTCCGGAAGAACAGTCAGTGTTCTTAACCTCTGAGCCATCTCTCCAGCCCAAAGGAAACCTTGGAAATAATTTACATTTACTAATGATATATAAAGACATTATCTGCCACTTACTGATTCCTTAAACAAATTTACAGTCTGTGTGTAAATGTATATGTGTGTGTGTGTTTTCTCATCCATTTAGATGGCAGAGTTCTGTTTAGTTCTTGCTTCACATTCATGAAGCTCTAAGTTTATTAAATATAGTTGACATGGATCTGTAACCTCAGCAGAGGCAGAAGAACCAGACATTCAGTCATCTTAGGCTATAGAGTAAGTTCAAGGCCACTATGAGTGACAAGAGTCTTGCAGACGCTCTTAATGAATAAACACCACTCAAGTAGTCTCTCTGCATTAGATACCTGTGGGGGAGAGAGCAGGGGAAACATTGGTGACTGAATTAAAGGCAAAGACTATCCACACTGAGAGCTAGAATCAAGTTTGAAATAAACTACTTTGTCTTTTAAAAGGAATGGTCTATGAATACTTACAGAGCCAAAACCCAGTAAAGGAACCTTGACTTTGCTGATGGAAAAAAATGGCTATCTGGAAGAAGAATGGCCTTGGACATCACACATGTCCTTTGTGTCTTCAGAGCACCACCTGGTCGGCCACTGCTTTGAAACAATGACTTAGAACACAATACCTTAACACCACATTCACTTTGCCACAGCTGAAGCGAAGCAGTGCTCGGTGGAAATGGGTCTCTGCTCCAGTGGGCACCTGCTAGACAGCTTGAAGCCAGGACTAAAATCTACTTCAGTCCTCTACTCTAGCATCTTGTGATGTTGGGTCTTTAGTTACAATCAGCACCTCAGCCTTTTTCCCTGGCCTTGACACATAAGCTTTATGCTTTCTCAAACTTGGTGGCTTGGTTTCCCAGAAGAGCAACACAAGAGCATTTGCATCTCTTCTCTGTTCTTGACTTAGAGTCACTTGGTAAAACTTGCACACATTATACTGGTTGAAATCTAGCTTGGTTCCTCTGGAAAGACAAATGACTCTAGTTCTACATAGGGAAGTGGTATGTACCTAGATTGACAGGTAGCCCTGTAAATACAGTCTGCCACAGCTTGTGTGCTTTCTAAATGGTGCATAATTGCTAAAGAAAGTTTGATGCAAGGTATTTGTAACAAGCAAAACATGTACTATGGCCCCAAATGCACTGAGGCATCCTTTTCCCTCCAAGAACACACAGTTATAAATGCATAATCTGGTGAATACCTAAGAGGCCAATGAAAGTGACCTGTACAGACAGATAAATAGCTGAGCAGAAAATGGGCTCAAATGATGTCTAGATCAGAGAAACATTTATGTAGGATATCTTTCTGTATGCTGTGAATTATCAACGGATAATAAAGGAACTGTTTTGGCCTATGGCAAGGCATCTTAGAAGCAGGTGGGAAATCTGAGCATAGATAAAGGGGAAGGAGGGCAGAGTCAAAAAGAAACATTGCAAGCTACCACAGAGAAAACAAGATGTAAAAGTACAGGTAAGCCACGAGCTATGTGGAAAGACATATTAATAGAAATTGGTTAAGATGTAAGAGCTAACTAGCAATAAGCGTGATCCATAGGCTGAACAGTTTGTAATTAATATAAGCCTTTGTCTGATTATTTGGGACTGCCGGTCCAAACCTCCAGACTAGGCTGGGCCAGAAATTTCTTACTACAGAGAATAAAGTAAAATGCAGAGACCCAGAGAGCACAGTCAGGATTGGGGATGCTTCAGTCTTCACACTTGATGCACAGGTTTGAGGACCTTAATGCAGATCTCCAGAACCCAGGTAAGATCTAGGTGTGGCAATGTGTATCTGTGATAGCAAAGCTAGAATGTGAATGAGGATTCCTGGAGCTCACTACTAACTAGTCTAGTCAGATCAGTGAGAACCAGGCTCAGAGAGAGATCCTGTCCCCTTAATAAGGTGAAAAGTAGTTGAAAAAAACACCTTTTATCAAACCCTGGCCTCTACATTCACATGAACACATATGCATGGAATGCATCCACTGGAACTTATACACTCACACACATATGCAAAGGGCACTGTCAGACGCTGCTTAAAGACAATATTAAGGAACATGGAGCTTTCATAAAGCCAAAGGCTTCAAAACATAAAAAAGGAGAAAGTCAAACATAAATCACTGGACAGAAGACAATAGTAGAAATATGGGTGTGTTCTGATTTTTTTTTCAGTTGGAGAAGGGTGCACAGAAACTGAGAATGTATGCCCTGAGTAGCAGGGACTCACTGCAAGACTGCAGAAGAATGAAATAATCTAGTGCAGAAAGTTTTGAACTAGAGTCAATATGGTCATAGCTGAGTATTCAATAGTCAATCTGTTGTCCTTCAGCTTGGCTGCTAAACACAGCCAGACATGGTGAATCAGAAAACAGTGTGAAAATTGTGAAGGATGTTTTGGGCATAATTACTATTCTAAGTCAAATTTATGACATCTCTACAAATTGATAAAACATTTAAAGTTTCAAGTAAATAAAACATATACATATACCATACACGTATACATATAAACACAGATACAGTCCATATATGTATTCATATGTATATATATATACAGATAATTAAAAGAATGAAGATACTTATAAGAATGTAGAAACTACTGTAAGAAAACACTTCAAACTGTAACCATAGTGTCCTTGACTACTTAGTGGGTAGTAAATGTGTATTCTGGTTCTTTGTGTGTTTTTAATATTGTGCAAATATTGATTTAGTGGCTTAATAAAATGTTTCTTTTAAGGTCTCAAATAATACACCCTCAGAAAGACTGACCAGACACCTGATCCTCGCTCTCCCCCCAGCATCCCAGAGCAGAGGTTAAGTTCATTCTTTCAAACCCCCTTGGACCTGCTCTCATGTCTCATGCCTCTTGCTGAGGAATCTTGCTCAGTACCTCTTAGTCACTTCTCCTCAAAGAACACAACCCTACCCAGAAGGGGTGTACCTCTGCTTTAGCACCTTGGAAATAGTTGATATTAACTAATTATTGATTTCGTGAATGGGAAGCCATGTAGGACATTGTCATACTTTCATTTATCTTATTCTGACACAAAGTAGTGCATGGAAAGAGTTATTATGTGGTTCACAATTACAGGCCACAGTATATTATCTCAGGGAAGTCAAAGCAGGAATTCTAAGTGTCCGTAGTCAATGGCATGAACAGACCCTTGCCTGCTTGCTCTTAGCTAGCTTCTCTCCTCTTACATTGCTCGGAACATCCTGCCTAGGGAATGTTGCTGCCCATAAAGGAATGGATCTACATCAATTAACAATCAAGACAAATTTTTTTTCAGGCTAATCTGTCCAAGGTAATTCTTCATTAAGATTCTCTTCCAGGTGATTCTAGGATGTGTCAACTTGACAGTTACTAGCCAGCACAGACATGTATAAGTTACTTAGCCAATAATAGTGATTGATAAGCAGCAAGACTGTTTTCCAGTGACCAATGATTGTTTATTTTAAATGAAGACAATGCAAGCAGTAGAATCTGCAGTACCATTTATCCCTTCCAATATCTCTGAAAGGATAGAAGTTCCTGTCACTTGAAGCTAGAGTCTGATGTGAGACAATCTCTACTTTACAGGATTGTTGTGAGAGTCAATACATGATGCATAGGAGCCTACCACTGGGTAAGGAAATGGCCATTGCTCTATTATTCTCTATAATACATTCAAAGCCTAAGAGCTCAACTTGGGATTATCTGACTTTTTTATCCTCATCTCTTATGTTCCTACCAGGCTGTAATCACTGGTGTGAAAAGAAACCATCTTTCTTTTTGCCTAAAGATTTTGAGTGCTGGTCCACCCCTGAAGCCAAAAAAAAATGTGGACAGCCTCAGGGTCCTCTGTGATTTCAAATCCAGTAATTTAGTCATTTCTCTACTGACCCCGAACACCATTATGGTCCACAAAATACAATTAGACATTTTGAAAACTGAGGATTATTATCATATATTTAGCATCTTCAAGCCCACAAACTTTCCAGTAACAGATGCCAGATTCTGTATGGCCATTATCCCAATAATAACAGCATCCATTTACCCAATTCAGACTCTAAAATCTACCATGTAACTTGCATGGGCTAGTGCTATTTAGTTATCACAAACCCCCAGAGATATGTGCTAGAGTGTTCATGATTTTTCTACTTTCATTCTTGCTCGGTGATACCAAATCATGCCCAGTTTTTGAGCTAGTACATGTAAAGTAAGTCCTAGTTGGCCACAAATATCTTCCATGTCTTGTTGTCTTTGTTCAGTTTATGTTAAGGCAGTCATATTGAAGTGACTGTAGGGGTATAACTCCTGACATTCCTAGGAGACACAACCCCATAGCAAACTTCTTAATCCTTAGGCTCTTACACTCTTTCAGCCCCTTCTTCAGTGATGTTCCCCAAGCCTTAGGCACAAGAGCTGTTTTGTAGATATATCATGGGGACTGGGATAATACATCTACAGCTTGGCTTTTGATTGGTTGTGATTTTCTGTGTCACTTTCTGTTGCAAACAGAAGTTTTCTTGGGTGAGGGGTAAGGACTACATTTATCTGTAGGGATAAAGACATATTTAGAATGTAGTTAGAAATTATGCTAGTTTGGTAAGGTGGTCATTGCTTCTTCTGCAGGATCCATGCCATCACTGGCCCTGGGTGCTGGCACCATAGTCTATGAAATGATGCCATCCATTCCCTAGTTAGTGTTGATAATCAACATGGCACTGTGTAGAATCATTAAGGAAGGAGTTGCCTAGATCAGAATGCCCATGAACACGTCTATGGGAGATAGTTTGATTGTTAATTGATATAGAAGGGTCCAGCCTACTGTGGGCTACACCATTTCCTAGGCAGGTGATCCTGAGCTGTGTAAGGAAGTTAGATGAGCATGAGCCTGAGTGAGCCAGAAAACAGCATTCCTCTATGGATGATGATCCAAGCTCCTGCCCTGATTTCCCTAGGTGTTGAACTGTGACCCAGAAGTACAGGCCAAATATACCATTTCCTCACCTATGTTGCTGTATGTAATGATGTTCATCACAACAGGTTAAAACTAGAATGACTCACATTTAGAGTGGATCTTTCTATCCTTGTTAAGTGCCTAGCCATGTCCTCATAGACATGCACAGAGTTTTGTTTCTCAGGTGAGTCTAGGTCCCCTAATTTGGCAATTAATATTAACTATACATGATGGGGCTAAGAACAGGATGGGACTTTTTCTCACACCACCAGGACTGTTCATTTTTCTATCTCCTATAAGAATGAGAGGATTCATCAGGAAACCAGATGCTTTTGCAGTAAATCTTAGCTGTTAATTTGATTGGATCTGCAATCAACTGAACAATATATCTCTGGAAGATCTTTGTGGAATTTTCTGGAAGGGTTAAATGTGGAGAGAAGACCCTTCCTAGAGTGAGAAGCACTTTCTATTAACAGACTGGGACATAAATTTCCACATAGCTGGGGGATGCAAAACATCTTACCGGTACACCGTAACACTGCTGGTTGAGCTTGTCTATTCCATTGCTCTATCCACTGACCTTTCATGATACTGGAACCCAGTTCTTCAACCTTCCAATGTGAACTGAAAACAAAAAGCTCTCCAAGAATCTTCTAGTCCTTCAGTGATAGACTGGGGCTGCTGAGGCATTCTGCTCCCTGAAGTGAATACCTACTAGGTCCTCAAATTCTCAGGCAGATAGGCAGCCATCGTTGAAGTACCTAGCACCTATTGGGAAATCCACGCTAATAATAAGTCTCCTCTGCAATCCATATTCATATTACCAATAATGGAGCAGTAGGGGAAGAGAAACCAGGGGACAGGAGAAGGCTTGAACCAAATGAAGTGTTCATGGGAAGTTATAATCTGTCAATCCAATTTAAAAATATGATAAGACTGAACAGTGGACACATGTGCTATGGAATGAGGAAGTGACAGCGGGTGGTTAACATTTCTGTGGAAATTGGGACAGGAGATGGGGGGGCAAGGGTTGGGTTGACCAAAACTAGAATATATAAAGAAGCTTTATGCAATCTTATTTATCTGTAAAGCTAATAAGAAATACTTTTAAAATAAAAGAGTTTGAATAATACCTTACATGGGTGAAACAATGAAGTTCCCAGAAGACTCGGGTTATTGAATGAAAATTTCAATGCCAAGCTTTACTACTTCCTGGTGAGGGAGGTACCCAAAGTGATAAAGTATTTCTCTTGGCCACCCATCATAACTAGATGGTAAGATCTCATTGGTGAGGAAACCACACACAGTATTGCAAAACACAGTGAACTCAAATTTAACCTCCCTGAGCAGGAAACTTTCTTTCTGCTCACTAGTTTTTGTAGTGCTAGACAGGTGCTACACAGGAGGCTGGGAGAGAAAAGACAATGCCTTAGCTATCACCAGACTCTGCTTGTTGCAATGCCTACCTGCTAGTCTTCTATTCTGTTATGTTCTAGAGAGCCCTGACTAATCTACCCATCAGTCTGAACCTGGTTAGTCTAGCCTCAGTTTTTCTGCAGCATCCAGAAGAGAAGGTAGTTTAGCATCATTGTGAAGAATTTCACAATACACTCGCCATCTTAGGCCCTTGCACCAGCATCCACCCAGCACATCCCCTGTCGCCAAAGGCATAGGTGAGAAAACACATTTAGAATGCACAGGGACTTTAAGGGACAAGGTCAAGCAAGAGCTTTGCCCCTGCCCCCTTCCCTCCTTCTTGCTGCCCTCAGCCTGCATAAGGAACAGGAATAATAACCATTGGAGAAAAAGCAGTCTGTGGCATAGAGTAGCTATTGGCTGGTGGCTGTGGCAATCTCTCTTCTTTGAGGAGATTGTGGCCAGAAGATCTGCACTTCTCTTGAGAGCTGAAAATTGGGGGTTTCTCTTTTAGTGCCATTTCTGCCACCTGCCAATGGCCGGCCAGCTGCCAGCCGCTCTGAGAGCCATTGTTCCAGGCAGAGCACGGGTGGGGCGAGAATGAAGCAGCTCTCTCCCTTTCTTTCTCTCTTCTTTTCGTCCAGGAGAGCATTTTTTTTTTCTTTTAGCTGTCAAGGCGCCTTTGTGCAGACAGGTCTCTATTCCCAGGACAGAGGAATCAGAGATAAGTGGTAGACACTTGGAGAGTCTTCATCACTTCTTACCTGAACATTTTGTTCTCTAGAATCTTGTTTAGATCATGTTTTTTTATCTCTGAAGTGCTCTGAGTTTTTTTTTTCCCAAATTCGTTTTTGCTACAGTTAGGATATAGAAGAGAAATGGAGAAGAGATAACAGAAGTCAGGGAAGGAAGTGGCAGTCAGCAGTTTAAACATAAAAATAAGCATATCTTCTTTGGGGAGAGTTTAAGTAGTGTTTCCTCTGGGGTTCTCAGTAAACTAGGCATGCCAGGAACCCCAAGGTAACTAGCTGTCATTAGAGGCATCTAGAGGAGACTGGCCAATGTCACACGAACATTTAGAACCTTTTATTTCAATGCTTTAAGGCGTTTTAGGCTCCATTATCACAGCCATAGATGCTAAGAGTCAAGAGAACAGATTTGAGGCTGGTAGAGTGTGCTTGCCTAGCATACACGAGGTCCTAGGTTCAATCCTCACTATTTCCGAGAGAAAGGGAAAGTGGATCATTCATGTTTGATAAAGAATGTGATGTCGAACTTTACATTCCCCCGTGTTTGTCAGTTTTGGAAATCAATCCAAAATATTCTTAATCTGCATACTTACAAATGCACAAAATCTACCATCAGTTTAAACTAGATCAACACATAAGCCAAGATGGTTTCAAATGGTCTAGTGCCAGATCGGGCTCCTTGATTATCTTACTTAAATCCTTTGATTGGACTGTCACCCAGTATGGTCCTGTCATTCTGCAATGAGGCATAATCCAAGTGAAAACATCTGGGCTGGGAAGCTGTCTTGGTTGTAAGGCCTCACACACTTGAATTGAGTTTGATCCTCAAGAATCACACACATCTCCTTGTGCTTTCTGTTGCTGTGACAAAATGCTGTTTTTGCTTGGGGGAAGGAAGGGGTTGATAATGCTTACACATGCAGAACACAGTCTACCAGTAAAAGAAGCCAAGGTGGAACTCAAGCAGAAACCATGTAGAGATATGTCTCCCTGGCCCGCTGGCCTGCTGGCCCCTTGGCTCGCAGGTTCATGCTCAGGTAACTGTCTTATGGAGACCATAGCCACCTGACTAGAGACAGTGCTGCTGACAGTGGGCTTGGACCCTCCCACACCAATCAACAATCAAGACAATACCTTACAAATATTACCAAGGCCAATATGATCTGGGCAATTCTTTAGTTAAGGTTTCCTTTTCCTAAGTGACTCTAGGTTGTATCAAGTTGATAATAAAAATAAACCAGAAACCTACTAAAAGCTGAGACTTGTTGGTGCATGTTGTATTCAAAGATGGTGACATGAGAGCAGACAGATCCCTGGAGGCTCACAGCCCTGATACTTTGCTCTATACATTAGATTTCCAGGCCAACAAGAGACCTTATAAAAGACTCCTCAAAAACAACATCGGACACCACCTCTGATTGCCACCCATAGTTGCACATATGGACACACACACACACACACACACACACACCATATAATCAACTACAATACAGCTATCAAGGTAGTCCTCTGCTGAAGAATGCCTCAGAATAACATGACTTTGATGAAAACAGGGTTCTTTCTTCAGAAATCCTGTTTGTTCTCATCCTTTGGCCATAGTTTGATCAAACTGAGATCTGACTGTCCTTGTACAATAAGCTGGTTGGATAGTTACGGAGGTATCTGGAACCCAAGTAAGAATGTCAATAGAGTTCCTTATACTGGTACTTAAAGGAACATCCCTGCTGTGGTCACTGGGATATATTACATGAGGTCTGACTTGACCTCACCTTTTTGATCCATTTTGAATATTTAATTTTGCAACTTAGAACAATTCATGAACTTGTCTAGTTATTTCTAAAACAAGGTATGCTAAAATAAGCATGCTTATTAAAAGAAAAGAGAGAGCTTACTAGTTCCCTAAGAGAAATGAAGAGTTACTTTGGCACTAAACTGTTACAAAAAATTAGAGTGCTGTTTAGAGAGCATTAGTGTTATGACAGAAAAGTCATCAAAGATAACTCTTACAACATGTATAGATGTTGTACTCATGTGCCTTTTTGTTCCTGGAAAAAAATATGATAAATTTTAAGGTCCTAAAAAATGTACGGTGCTCAACCACAGTAAAATATATAAGTAAATCAGGATATTTTGGATAACTTTCACATAATGGAAACTACATAACAATAAAGAATCAATAAATGAGTTAATTTTTCTTGTCAAGTTGAGTGGATCTGGAGCTGCTTGAGTATACATCTCTGTGTGTGTCGTAGTGTTTCCATAAAGGTTTAACTGAAAAGGGAAGAACCACCCAGGTACTGACAGAGCCATCCAGGGGCAGGGAACTAAGACTGAATGTCAAGAGAAAAAAGCAAAGCGAGAGCCCAGCATCAGCATCCATCTGTCTCTGCTTCCTGACTGCTGATGGATTGTGACCCACTGCCTCTCACTCCTGGCACCATTCCTGTCCTGCCATAATGAGCTGTGTCATCAAACCATGAGTCACAATAAACCCTTCTCCTTCAGTTGGTTTTTGTCATATGTGTTTTTATAGCAATGAGAAGGGAGCAAAATGATCTATGACTTTCACAGCAATGCAAATAAACCCTGCAATTATAAAGCTGGGTAAAACAGCTGTAAATGCATACATGAGGAGCTCTGCTTGCACAAAGCTGTGCATGAGTCAAGTCTGGCTGAGCCTTGTCCTGTTAGAAGTTGGGACAGTGGCTTTCTCTCTTGGTGGCAATGCCTGGAAGAGTGGACAGGTACTTTGGAGCTGCAGCATTGCATTGTTTTGCGCTGGGAACTTGATCCTGGGTGTGACAGTAAGCTTTTAGTGTTGACACAATCTAGACCTACCTGGGAAGAGGCTCTCAATGAGCAACTGTCCAGATTAGGTTGAACTGTGGGCCATGACAGTGAGAGACTTTTCTTAATTTAATTAATTGAGAGAGGAAGACTTACCTTGAAAGTGAGGTGACTGTGGTGGGCTGACACCTGCAATGTGGGTGGCATGGTTTCAGGGCTAAGCCCTGGACTGAATGAGAAGGGCCAGCTGAGCACTGGCATGCACACTTTCATTCTCTGCCCATGATTCTGGATCTCATTAGCTGCCTAGAGTCCAGATGCCTTGACTTTACAACTGGGATATAAGTGTGAGCTCTAACAAATCCTTTCCCCAAAAGGCTGCTTTTGTCATTGTATTTTATTACAGAAACAGAAAGGAAATCAGAGTATTTAGACAAATTTGCCTTATAAAAACTAATCAGTTTGAGCATTTATCATTTCAGCACTTGCTTTGATGTGTGGTAGTTCAATAAAAAGTTTTCTAAAAATGAAAGTGAGGAATACATTAAACATGTGTCTCAGTTTTGGTATTGACTATAAATCTGATTCAAATGGCAGCTTCACTTTGTAAAGAGCTGAATAGCCAAGCCTATTTATTTATGTATTTAGTTCGTAAGCCAGTTAAAACTTTAGACAAGAAATCATGTCTTGGATGGCCTTGAACTTGTTGTATAGCCAAAGATGCCCTTGAATTTCTGATGCATCTGCCTCTCCCTCCTAAGTGCTGGGTTTCCAGACATATACAACTATGCCTGGTCTGTTGGTGCTAGGACACAAACATGGGCTTCACACGGGAGGCTAAGCAAGCATTCTAAACAACCAAGCTACATCCATGGGTCCAAAATTCCACTTTAAACTGAGACTAGAGAGACAGCCCTGCAATTAGAGTTTCTACCCTTCCAATGACCCAAGTTTAGTTCCCAGTGCCCACACTGGTGGTGCCTCACAACTGCAGTATATACTCATGGCATGTACACACAGACACATACACAAACACATGAAGAAAAATAAATGATAAAATAAGTTTTGTTTTTCCTGATATTGTGCATTACCAATGACTATATGAACACTAACAATCATCCCCAAATATTTCATTGTGATGTCAGTATTGTAAATGAGATGTGCTATTCAATTTTATTTTTATTTTTAAATATAGGTCTCTCCTTTTGGTCTCTCCAAAGCCTTTGCACAAATCCTCTGTACCTTCCCATCTTACAAATTATAGATCTAGTACTTTCCGAGAAGTAAAAGAGCTATTGATTCAAATGTAGCCTTAAGCTATAGACAATGTCACTAAAACAATTCCCCCCCAGACTCACAGATGTCTCTACCTAATACAGGCACCCCCAGAGGAATTGTTCTGGCCTATTTCTATTCCCCAAGCGTGGGAGGATGGGGAAGGGGTAGGGACAGTCTCCACAGAATATGCTGACACTGCACTAACTATAGAGCAGGCACCCCATAATAACACCTTTGGATAACACAGAAAATGATTGTGTTCCAAGGAAGGGCCATAATGAGAGAGGAGGGGACTGGGAGCCACAGGAGGCAATGTTTTCAATCTCACAACACATCTGGAGGGCAGGGCCAGGTGTGTGCTTGTTTTCAAAATAACACATATTGCTATGCTGTCTCTGCCCATAGCTTTTGAGGAGACAATAAAATTTGAAGAGTTGGAAGAGCCAACTAGACTTAGTAATCTCTTCTCTCCCTACAAAGAGTGGCCTGGCCAATATCACTGTGTGGGGGACATATTTAGGCCAATGACACATTTGCCAGGAAGGGTTTAATCAATGTCTCCCCTGAAGGCTCATGCTAGTTTATGCTGTCACCTTGACAGTATCTAGAATCACTGAGGAAAGGGGCCTGGGAGAGACTTCTCTTATTAGGTTAATTGTGAGGTGGGAAGACTTATCCTAAATGTGAGTTCTACCACCCCATGGGCTGGGGTCCCAAACTGAGTAAAAAGAAGAAAGTGAGCTGAACATCAACATTTATCTTCCTCTGCTTCCTGATTGTGAATGCCATGTGACCATCTGCCTGCCATGTTTAAAGCCACACTCTTTCCACCATGATGGAATGGCAGCATTCCCTTAGTAACCTATCCTTTCCTTAAACTGCTCCTCTCTTTTAGTATTTAAAAAGTCATGACAGCATTTTAAAGATTGCTTCTTGTCAGATATTTGATTACAGCAATGAAAAAAATAAATAATACGAGCCATCTTACATGGACAAACAATGGGATCTCCTTTGCCTCATACACTGTGTCTATAGAATGGGAATAAGACATAACAAGTTTCCTGGCAAACAGATGCACATGTATATATCATTTTTATAGATAATAAAAGTCCATAGGCAAGTTTCTGCGCATCTGTGTCAGAGTAGGTCTTAACTCCCTCTCCATCTCCAAATTTCTCTCTAGCTCTGATAAGATATAAAGAAGCTCACTCAGCCATCCTAAACAGCCATGAAACCTACCCTTTACACACTTCCCAGAGACAAGAGCCATTCAGTCTAAAGAAAGAGCTCAAAGTCAGAAGGCTTCATTCTGTAATCCCTTACAGAATGGTGACACTTGGCTGATTTGTCAAAAACCCTTCGACATCCATATCCAAATGCCTTCTTTTAATGAACGCCAGCCTTTTAGAATCAACGATGCTCACATTACTCTGCAGAGAGACGACTGACGGGCCAGCTCACAAATTCCCTGATGCCTACATCAGCAAGAAGGCAAGATGAGTTTTCTGTTCACTGGTCTTGTTCTGCTGTCAAATTCTGGGGGGCTTGCATTTCAAGTCCTTCAGAATATATTCACTTCAAATTAAATTATCTTCCTTTTTGCCAGCCAGGAATAAAATTTTAGAAGAATATTATCAACTAAGTGGATCAGAAAATGTGAGTTTAAGTCTTGCTTCCTGTGTGAAAAGATATTAAAATGAATGATATTCCCTAGACATATGATGTGTTTCAAAGGGTCATCCTCTACATCTGTTAAGAATGTCTTTAAAAGGACCTTCGAGTCAGAAGAAGAGAGAAGCATGCAATGAGGAAAATTTTCTTCCTGACAGAGACCACATGTGCTCATTGCTTTTAGCAGGTCCTTGGTGGCTTGTCCAGCCTTGGTTTGGCTTCTCTTCAGACATCAGCAATGCTGACAATGTTGCACCATAGAACATTTTTTTTTTGCATACAACAAAATAAAACAAGTCTTCATTTACTGGTTTGTATAGAATCTGTTTCTAAATAAATTCTAACTTTGAGAAATCCTAATTTTTGGGCCAGTGGGATGGTTCAGTGGTTAAAAGACTTTGTTGTGCCCACCTGAAAACTTGAGAAGACTTAATCCCCAAGTCCTGTGACAGGAGACAATCAAATTCCAAAATTTGTCGTCTCCCCCACACACTGCACTGTAACATGTACACACTCAACCTCCACACGCAAGAAAGAGTTTTAATCCTAACTTTTTTTTCTCTAACTTTTGTAACCCACTTATGTCATGTGTCCTTAGCCTGTCCCTCCTAGGTGGGGATGACTACATTCCATATCATTAACCCTCACTGTGAGCTCCTTCCAAATATATGCCTACATTTTAAAAACACACAACAACAAAGTCTTTGTACAGTCTGGGGAGATAGCTCAATTTGTAGAAAAATTTCTAAACATAAAGGAGACCCTAGGTTCAATCCCCCAGCACTGCAGGAACCTGGTATAATGGTGCACACCTTTAATTCCAGCACTCTAGGAGACAGGATGACCAGTAAAGTTATCCTTGATTTACATAGCAAGCTTGAGGTCAGCCTGGGATACATGAGATGCTATCTCACAAAGAAAAGAAAATACCTCGTGATTTCAAAGCCTGTAGTCAGTGATAGTGGTAAGACTGGAACCCAAACCCCTGACATTCTTAACACTAAGCTGCAGCCATCTGCAGCTATAATTGGTGCCTTACTATAAGCCTTAACACAAAGCCTTCCTCAGAAAGTTCAGACCAAAAGTCAGCATGCCTTATCCATAAAGGGGTAGAGCTAATAAATATTTTAGGCTTTGTGAGCTATTTTATTTTCCTTATAACAACTACCTAGTTCTGTAATCCACCCCAAGCAATAAACCTACATATTGCAGAATATTTGTTTAACTATGCAAAGATGTGTTGCTTTAGTTTAACTATGTAAATATGTGTTACATTTGTTTATGTTGTGGAATATTTGTTTAACTATGTAAAGATGTGCTGCATTTGTTCAATTATGTGAAGATGTATTGCTGTTTTGCCTTGTCTGCCTATGGTACCTGATTGGTCTAACAAAAAGCTGAATGGTCAATAGCTAGGTATGGGTATAGGTGGGATTTCCAGACAGAAAGTGTAAGGATGTGGAGAAATCTAAGCTCAACAAAGACAAAGACAGACAAAAAAGGAAAAGAAGACAACAGGGAGAAGTCAGAGGCAGCCATACAGACACAGAAGAAGAAGAAGGAAAGTAAGATATAGAAAATGAAAAAAAGGTTAAAAGCCCTAAAACAAAACATAGATGAATAGAAATAGGTTAAATTAAGTTAAAAGAGCTGGTGTGACAAGCCTAAGCTAAGGCCAAGCATTTATAATTAATAATAAGTTTCCATGTCTTTACTTGGGGGCTTGCTGACAATCAAAGGAAAATTCCAACTACATCCACAAATGGGTATGGCTGTAATTTTATAAAACAAGTATCAGGCCAGATTTGGACCATATGACACTGTTTACTTTTAGACTAGTTCATATTTGCCATTTGTACCTTGGTTATATTCATAAAACCCATATTGGCAACACTTCTTATCTCCTAGATTTGGTGTAGATTTGACAAAGTACAGAGCCCCCACATTTTCAGCCAGTCCATCATATGTCACATTCCTAACATCAGGTTAGCTCTTTAAAATGACTAGAAAAATGATGGCATGTAGGAGGGAAAAATCTATCATCTTCAAAGACTTATAGACACTTTATTCTCTGGGGTAAGAGCCATTGGAAGAAGTCTCAGCTTCACAAATGATAGCATGTGCATCTCCATGTTTAGAGTGAACTCCATGCTCCATGTAATGGTCCACTCATTTCAAACCTACTTAACTCAGTATCCATGTGGACAGGACACTGCACTAGGATGTTCTTCTAGAAAGTTAAATTCTAGATTAAGATCAATCAAAGTATTTTCCCACCCTGGCTAGGAAATATTAAGGAAATTTACAGTTCAAGAAGAATGAGTGGGTACAATGAATCCTAAAAGAGATTTTACCATATTCAAACATGGCCTTATGGAAAACTTCTATTGGGCAATTCTTGTCTTTAAGTCAATCTGGAGAGGTAGCTCCTTCATTGAATAGAATAGTGCTAGAGGAAACATGGTCTTTTATCTACATAGGTTTAAAGAAAGTATTGGGTTGTGCCTAGACGTGGAGATGCTGTTTCAAAAACAGGGACACTCAGTTTACTATAAGCCTAGCTACTCAAATTCTGTAGCTTCCACACAGTCTGTACACCTGAAAATTACAAGCTGAATATCATGTTCAGGAGATTCTTATCTAATTCAGCCAAGACCATCTCACCATTGAAAACTAGGCAGAGGTTTGAACTCAAACTACAGTTTTAAAAAAATCAAATAACCTTGGAAAGGCAGAATGTCTTTCTCTATCAGCAGACTCATACATTTGACATTATAGTGCTCTGTAGGGTAATTACTTCCGATGCTATATAATCTATCATGTGTAAGTCTGTTCCCTCAAGAAGAAGACAAAACTAAGCCTTGCACCAGGTCAATAACACAACAGAAAACTTTAAAACAACCAAGAAAAGTATGGATAAATTTGGAAATCCTTTAAACTAGAATTTTATGGGAGGGGGAAGAATTTCATATCTAAATATATACAACAAGCTTCTTTCTTGGAGTTATAATATAAGAAAAGCATGGGGAGGTATAAAATGATTGGCATCTCTGTAGCCCACAGAGGAAAAGTGAAACAAAATCTTAGCAATGCCTCAGGAACTGGAGTCTGGATACAAATTTTGGATTTGAATGACTGGAATCACCTGTGGAATTTTATGGAAATCTTAAAAAAAAAACTGCACAATGGAGTTTAGGAAGGAAATAGTATAATTGGAGTGTTTAAGAGATTAGGTACCTGGCCCAGCCAACCTGTATGTGGGTCCCAGCTCAGTGCAATTTCAACTATGTGACCTCTGACAAGAAAAACTGCCTGAGCATTTTAAGGCTCATTTAACAGATGAGGTTTTAATCTAAATGGGAGGGAGATAATCACAGAACTCACCTAAAGGGTAATTGTGAGAATCCATGGGATAATGAATTCAACAGAAGTACTTGTCCAGTGCCTGCAAAGTGGAGAGTGGTGAACACTTGCTCGAGACGTCTGGTAGACCTGTATAAATACATACATACATACATACATACATACATACATACATACATAAATACATACGTGTGTGTGTGTGTGTGTGTGTGTGTGTGTGTGTGTGTGTGTACAGACCAGGGTAGAATACACTTAACTAATATTCTCACCATACCAAAAGACCTCAGGATGCCTCTGAATGCTCCCTTAAGTTAACATGACCTGGTAGTGCTGGATGGTTCCTATTGGTTTTGTCCTGACTGTGGGTTGTATTCAGTCATTCAGTCTTTGTTATGGTTAAGATTTACAGACAACTAGACTGGATTTGTAGAAAATTGGGAAGATATACCTGTGGTATGCGTGTGAGGGCACTTCCACAGAAGATTAACTCAGCTTGGAAAATTCAGCCTCTATGTGAGTCACAGGATCCCATGAGCTGAGTGCATGGGTAAAATAAATGGTTGTGAGGAAAGGTGTAAGAAAGGAATTACCTCTTTTCTCTGACCATTGTCTTCCAAGGGGTAAAAGACTGCCTCCACCACTACCAGATGCTCTGTCTCACAATGGCCCTAAAATAGAAATCAAATGGCCACTGACTGTAAAGCCCTGAAACTGTGAGACAAAATTGACTCTTCTCCCCTTAAGTTGTTTCAGATAGGTATTTTTGTCACTGTGACCAGAAGTAACTCATACAGTCTCCAAGATTTTATTAAGGACTTGCTCATTCTAGGTGAATTTTTCTAATTAATGGTAAAAAATGACCAAGTGGTTGGACTAAAAGACTCGTTATAGAGTCTAAAGCACTGCCTTGCTGAAGAAGAAATAAAGAATTAGTGAGCTCAGGTGGAGTGGGATCCAAAGAG